>VWYH01001676.1:37139-66696 GCA_013399365.1 Pampusana beccarii | reverse complement strand
AAATAGTTCCTTGTAAGTTTGCATACTAGATACATAAATTTATATTTAAAAGATTCTCAAGACTCACTCTATCTTTATCTGAATTTGTAATCACACACATANTTACAGTTCCAGTATCCTGAAACAGCTTCTACAGCCCATGTCATACAAGCAGTGATGCAAAAGCACACCACCAGATGCCCATATGGAAATGTCAATAAAAAACAAACTTACAGGACCCTCCCATCTACCATAACATTTATTTCCATGCAAACCTGTTTTAGGAGCAACCTGGTTCCAACTCCCTGTGGCTGAGTCAGCACTTTGTTTTCACTTTTCAACAGTGAGTTTATGGATCTTGACTCTGCTGACATTTGTTTCAGAGAGGAAAAGGAAAACTGGTTCATAAAGTTCCCAATGGCTGAAAAGCAAAACCAGGAATGCTTGTGTGAAAATTGAAAGCAGATTTCTGGGTGGACCTCACTGCCAGGGATCTTGGAGCTGGTAGGCCCCCCGCTTACCAGGTGTTACTACAGAAATTAGTCTAAACATAACTTGCAACTAGCTCTCTAGTAGCTCACAGGTAATTAGACCTGAGAAAACAGGAAGAATGTGGCAGCTTGGTATGCTAGCATGCAAAATGACAGTATGACTACTTTGTTAACCTTGCTCAAGCATGATAAATAAGATTGCCTATCACCACAGAAGAAGAAATTGTTCATTCAAATGGTTATAGATGTCCAGACATGCATATCCAGCAAGCATCACCTGTTTCCATACACAAAATAGTGAAATAACCTATTTTCAGACAGACAATCTATGCATCATTAATGGACAAATCATGAATTTTGGATAGAGGAAACAATATTCTTTTCATATTTTAGTTCGTTACTGTTTTCTTTTATAATCTTTCCAGTTGTGCTGGTGCCAAATATGTTATGAGGTAATGTTTGCCCCAGATGAGTCTTCAATTCCAGTCATCTGTCAAAGGAAAAAGTCAAATAGTGGCATTGCTTCCACACCTGGTCCTTGAACAAATCCATTGTACTGTATCTTTATGACAACCTGCGAATGAATTACCATTTGCTTCCATTGGAGAAGCAATGGAGGAGATCTCATTGAAAAGCCTTATATTCATCTTTGTCAAGAAACAGACTTAAACACAAACCCGAAGATATTAAAATAGCTCTTCTTCACCATTTTATCTACACCAAAGGCATTCCTCATCAGACTTTCTTATGGTTCACTAAACTCCCCACAAATACGTGGAAAGAATTTACATGTGGTCAATTGACAACACTCCACCTGTCTCACCACTCCTTACGTTCAGCTGGATACTGACTTTCAACTGATGTCTACCAGTTCTTAGACATTATTCTTTCCTTCTGCCAGCTCCAGTCACATGTTCTCTATCTATTCACATTGGATAGATAATTTTATTTTCCTTTTATTTTGCATTTAGACAGCATTTTGTTCACATGAAGGTCAGGAGGGCCTTTTGGGTTCTTCAAAAGAAGCAGTCCAGAGCATATGTAGAACGAATTCAGGAAAATATAATATTACAAGAATTATCATATCCACTGTTATTTTAGCAGCCCTGTCTTTTGGGGAGTATAGGGTAAATTAAAAATAAATAGACTTCGTTTATAATAGCTCTTTACAGATTGTCTCTGTAATGTCCCAAAGAAGAATATATCAGAATAACATATTGTTACTGCCAAACTGATTGAAAGAACTGCTTACCAGTTTTCAAATAAACTTCTATTTCCTTCAGTCCATAAGCCTTCCAAAACTATGACTGCTGGCCGCCATATTATTAACTAGTATTAAAATGAGTACTTACACAGTGTTAGACAAATTCCACATTTTGAAATTAGGATTTAGCTTAACATTTTTAAATGCCAAATTAATTATATCTTTTTGTTCCCCAGCTAGAGCTAGGAAAACAAAACTTGTATCTAAAAATTGTTAAGAAAAATGCTTATTCCCTTTTATAAGCAAGCTTTGTTTTACATATCCTTTAGGATCAAGCTATTTCTGACAGAAATAAAATAGTTCCTTGTAAGTTTGCATACTAGATACATAAATTTATATTTAAAAGATTCTCAAGACTCACTCTATCTTTATCTGAATTTGTAATCACACACATACATATAAATATAAATTTTCATATATATATAGATATATACACATTCCTTTAAAGTATGTTGTTAGAAGGGGTGTGCAGTTTGTTTTATTTATTTTACCTGGAAAAGGCATATGTGCTAAATTCTGAACCAGTAAGATCACAGAACATGCAGTACATGCTGCTCAGGCACTGAACGTACCCACCATACCATACATGGTGATTTTGGCATGTTGGCTCAGCCAGCTCTTAGAAAAGCAAAGGCTAATGGTCATTGCTTCCAGCTAACATTCCAATAAACAGAAAACCTTTTCACACACACACAAAAAAATGGAACTAAACATGCTCTAAGCATGAAAGAAAAACTAACAAATGCAACTAATAGATTCCTATAGTGGTTGTATTCACTCCAGGTCTAATCTAGACTATTACTGCTCAAATAGTTTAGTGCTCTTCAATTTCATGCAGCACACTAAGCTAAAAACAGAGGAGTAATTCTGCAGCACTGGATTCAAACAGCTCAATTTCCTTGAATGACGTGATGATCTTACTAAATATTGTTATCTCCTAGATGATCTGATCTCAGCAGTGTTCCTATACAATATAGGTTGGTTCCCAAGCAGAAATAACATGTGTAAACCTGCTTTTCTGCTTTCCCACCTACTTACAATGGCATCACATACCTTACAAAGTCAAACTATGCATCTTTGGCTAATTGCCCGCGCTCTGGAATGTGTACTTCATTAGTTCTATCAAATTTATCCCTTTGTGGTTAAATTTATCTCCTGGTGATACAGACCATCATACACATATCGATACAGAATTTCTTATAGACTCACATACTTGACGTATGGGCAAATAACGTGGGTTTAGCCACATGTGGCTTATGAACATCTGTCTTGCAGTGCTGCCAGTTAATCCACATGAGCAGCAGAAGACCTCTGCTAACATAGAGTCTAATCTATAGTTCACATAGACATAGGGTGGAAGGATCTGCAAAGAAACCCCAGGATCCAGCAGGCTCCCAATCCCACCATTGTCCCAGGACAGGGTTTTTGAGGAGCCACACACTCCCTTGCCTCTGACCTCCGCTCACCAAGGTGTCTGAGATGTGTTTGTGGCTCAGAGCTACCAGAAGATTTTACCATACAGCTCTGAGTTATTGAGGCTGTTACTTACAACTCTCAGTTTAAATAACCTTAATATACAACAAAAAACGTCTCCTGTACCGTGTCAAAATGTTGTACCTTCTATAAGGGGTAGGTAGTATTGGTTTTGAGCAACAATGCTGTTACTATGTAATTAAAAATAAATAATTTTGAGTCAATATATCAATATAGCTAACTTTTAAATTTCAGCACAAGTCACTGTCTAGATACAGATTTTTGGGGTAAAATTCTATGATGTAGCTAGAGCAGAAGGTGAGATTAAGATAATAAAAAAACAGTGTTATTCCTAATTAGAGTCCCATTTTCATTAAAAATGGCAATTATCTACAAAAGCAAGTTAAGTTCTGACTGGTATTAATATCCTCTTCATTTATTATGCTGCAGACACATCGGAAAAAAGAAAAAATAAACCCACAAAGAACCCACTAGTCACACAGTATCATTTTACTTATAATTGCTTGGCTCTCTTGTTTTCTGTCCCTCTATATTTTCTATGTTTATAGCTCACTTACATGTCATTCTGCTGTGTCTAGTTTGCAGTGCTATCACTTTTTGCTCATCACTACTCCTTTCAAATACAGGCATATATTTATGTTTCCTACACTACTGCTTGGAAGCTGGTGATTTTTTTCCACAACGTAATTCTTTTTTGTCTTCTAGTCACAGGACTTCAAAAATAGATAAGCTACCACCTTCTAATTTTTAGGTCCCCTTTAAACTTCTCTGTGAAATTGTGCCAGTACATGTGCAGGATTTGGTTTGAGGGTGGGGATGGTAAGAACAGGAAAAAACATCAGCAGAAAAAATAACGTCAGCATTACAGAGCTCAAGTTTTTAATTCAACAGTGCCTATGCATCATTGCATTAAAATACCACTGAATTCATACCTGGATAAATCAAGGATAAATGTGGTTCAGTGTTAATGAATTTATTCCAGGTTATGATTATTAATCCAGTTGTCTTCAGATATTTTGTATTTTTTAGCTTCTAACATAGTAAGAAAACACTGATGTTCTTGAACACTACGGCAGTTGCTGATGAAAAGAAAAATATTTTTCAAATATAAATGCATGCACTGGCAATTTGCTTTGATTAGAAAACAAAAGTGTAATGGAAGATTCAAAGAGGATTCATTTTCTATTAATACCTTTTTTGTAATGTTTCTTTCTGTTGAATAAAACACAGCTACGGAGAATACAGATCTAATTATTCAAACCATTCTGAAGCAAATGTAAAAGACTGATGAACAGGATTAATCATGGTGTGAAATTTTATTACAATACTAATCAAGACAGGCAGTTATGAGAGCCCATGACAATGGATAATATAAAAGCTGACAATGAATTATGTACAAAAAGTAATTACCTGACAGATAGATGAGACCCACTTTGGGGTACTATTTTTTGGTAGAGCTATGAGAACAGGGTTGGACAGAATAACGTGGGTCAATAATCTGACATAAGAGGCCAATTTTGGAAAGTTCCACAGCATGCTTACCACACACATACAACCAAACGCCCTTGGGAATGATGGTTAGATACATCTCTTTTGTACAAGGTACCTAAGGTCACCATTCAGCACATTTCACAAGGAAGGGAAAAACTGAACACATCATTGGCACCCCTACAACAAGGAACTTGTTAAATGAAACTTCCCAGATGATGTTGAGACAAGCACAGGGATGCTGACCTAAAAATCTGGCAAGTGGTTTAAGAGTGAGCAAAATGACACAACCAAAGCACCAGGGAAGTTTCTCAAGTAAACAGCAACACTTGCACATGCAGCTCAACACCCTTCAAACTGTGGCAAACGTCCAGCACTTCAGAGGAATGTGGGTGTGGTAAGAGGAGGAGGGAGAAACAAATACTGTGCATCAGGAGAGGATGTAAATAATTCTTCCAAGATTCTGGAGATAACTAGCAAGTCATCCTGTTACTCAAGGTTAAGAAGGAACCAAGTCCTGTTGCCTTTTATCACTGCTTTTGTATAATTAATATCATTAAATCTTTGTATTAAACTTTGCTTTCAACAAGACATGGTATGTTATTGTGGGAATATTGTTTATTTTTACCAGTAGACTTGAAGAGAAAGAAGAGGAAGAAGAGAGAGAAATCCTTCCTTCCTCTCTTCCTCTCTTGTTCTCTTGCTCTCTCTCTTCTGCTCCTTCAGTCTTTTTAAATTAAATCAACAGTTAGCCAAGTCCAAGTCTAAAAGCAGCATCTGAACAAATAAATGTTCAGTAAAAAGGCTTGTTAAAAAAAGGAAATACCTGCCCAAAAAGATTACAGAACACCAGGAGTTTTTAAAGTGTTTATTGTAATGAACTTCCAGTTACCTTCTCAGGTAACTGTTTCTGTCCATACTTTCCTTTAAACCCTTTTCCAATGTGCAATGTATTATTGCGTATAACTATTCAAAACATTCCCAGTAAGATTCCTGTGCCTGCTCACGAATGTTGCTAGAGGAATTCATTAAGTGTAAATCCAGGGTCATTCACTATTCTGTTTTCATAACTTCCTCTGAACCATCTCATTTTTTCTCATTTTGGAATTTTCTCTTTCTTGAAAACGAAACAGTATTTTCCGAACTACTCTGGTCTGAAGATAACCTTGCTAGATTCCTGGTTTTACAAGCATTTATAATTCATAGTGGTATGACAAAGATTATGGCATAATGTGATGAAGATACCATATTTAAGGAAACTGTTTCAAAGCAGTACCTACACACTTCTATCAGGAAATGGCATAGAATAACTTTTATTTTGTTTTCTTTCTTTGTTCTCAGGGTGCTCGAATGCAAAAGAATAATGCTGGCTTGGTTTTGTTAAGAGTTTATGACTGTGGTTAAGAATATTAAGCACATACTACCTGTGTTCATTTAATCCTCTGAACTATCTAAACAAGCTTTCCAAAGGCAAGTCTCTTCTTTTTGACCAACAACTCGAGAACAGTTGTTGTATGGGCTAATCATATCAAACCAGGAAGTCAAACTTCTTGTTGCTACTGAAAACAAACACGATCTCAAATTTCATATTGTTTGACTACAATGTACTTAATTATTGTCTAGACTGTGCTTTTGTCAAGAAAGTTTGGACTAGATGATATTTGTGGTCTCTTTCAATCTGATATTCTATGATTTAAAAGTACTTTCAAATTAATACTGCCTAAAACTTCGTACTTCCTTCTTTTGTAATTCTTTGATGTTTATTCTTGCATCCAATAACCCACAGCAAACACTCTGTAAGACCTCAGCTTTCAACGCCCTGTAGTGATTTTTCACTTTCTAGATTGTATAAAAGAGATTGAAGACATGTTCCTTTCAACAATGAGAAACTTAAGGGACCTCAGTAATATCAGTTACATGCTCATCTAAACCAATCAGACACAACTAGAACAGTTCCAAACATATACTGTTTGAAGCTCCATAGATGTTTTGCCTCCTCTTTATTAAAACAAAACAAAACAAAACAAAACAAAGCAAAACAAAACAAAACAAAACACCCACCAAACACCACAGCACTGACATGAACACATTTTTCGCTATACTCCTCAGTGACATCAAACCAGATGAATCAATTTGAAGCTATAATCCCAGTAATTTCATTTTATCCTCATTGCTATAGTGGACAATCCTTGGAATTCCTGAACCTCACGATCTGTGATTCCTAAGAAACAAGTCATACTGAGAACATAAGGGCAAGGGTCACCTCTGAAACACTGAAAAAAAAAAGCTATAGTTAAGTCCCTACCTTCAAAAGAGTTCTTCAGACCTCTCTTGCTAACTCTTTCACAACTTTGAAAATTTGTCATCAAATCAAGAAGCTGCTGTTAAACTCAAACCAAAATAAATACTTTCAAACTTTGACAATTTTAGAATCCACTCTTTTATACTAAAGGAACACAAAATCAGGTCTTATCAATGACATGGAAAGTCTATGCAAGTTGCCACATGACAAGACACTCCTAGTAATTCTAGCACACACTGAAAATTTTTTAAAATGTCATGATTTTTAAAACCTCATATAAATTGTTCATTCTTCTCAGAGTTACAAGTGTACATCCCAAAGCTTTTAAGAAACTAGGAATCTTTGGATCCCTAGGCTTTAGATTGCAGATTAAGTGGGAAAGCTTCTATCAGGTTGAATTAAGTCTCATGCGGTTTTCAACCCATAGAACCATGTAAATCTTTCTAACCTATGCCATTTTACAAATCCAGTCTTTTGTCTGTGCATTTTTGAATATTTAGAAAGAGTAAACAGAAGTAAAAGCCCTATAAACCAAGCTATATATGAACAGCATGGAGTGCTTCTAAAGTACTCCTAAAAAGTAACAAAAAAAAACAAAACAAAAAACAAAACAAAACAAAACAAAATCCTCCTACTTGCAGACAAAAGTACTGCCGTAAACATTATTTTGGCCTTAAAATATTTGCCATTCTGTGCTTTTTATGCAATCCAGAATCTGTGCTAAATTCTGAGTTCATGATAGATGCCACTGTTAAAACATTGCCTACTTCAAGAACTGCAAATGTGCCAAAATTTCACGTTCAAGAAATGAAGTTAAATATCCTCACTGCCAGTTTAGCTTACTATAAGGTTTCTGTATTACAAAGACAATCAGCTAGACACATACACCAATATGCAGAATTGTAGATGGAATTTTTTGAGAAGGTGGTCTCCTCAGAGAAAAAGAGGTACTGTCAATTCTTTGGTTTCTATCTCCTGTATTTCAACTATGCTAGAAATTGTTGACAAAAGCATTAAAACACAGTATTAAAAAAAAAAGAAATTTCTTGCTAATTCTGTTTTGCAAATTGCTTTCCAGACCACGATTTTACCCAGTATTACACTCAAATTTATCAGCAGCCATAATCATGGAAAAAGCTGGATATCATGACTAAAGCAGGGTACTGACAGGAAAAGCACTGAGAAGGGGTTTGAAGGATATGTGTTCGTGACTGATCCTTTGCACAATGCAGACTTTGGGGCCTAGACATGTAATCTTGCTATTACAAGTAAGAAAAATGCACCCAGCAGATCCTAAGCTGAATTTCAGAGCTGATTTGCAAAAATATAACTAATAAAAAATTATTTTAAACATGATCTTCAGGTGTTAATACTGTAATCCAAAAACATACAGCTAGCAAGAATGCAGCTCACCACTAAAGCCTGTGGTTTTCACAGTTGTTATTTAAATTGGAATGTTTTCTGAAGAACATTGCAAAGAACCAGGTTATGTTGTGTTGTGAACTGCCTAAAGAACATATAAATCCCTGCTTTGAAACCAAACAGAAATACAAGAGACACAAAAACCCATAGATTTTCATCTCCGTTTTACAACCAGAAGAGCTGTATAAAGTATAAAATATAGGGTCAGAAATTCAAGACTGCAGCTTGATCCTGCGGCAGGATCTATGAACCAAATATCACTCTCTGAGTTCAGAGTTGTATGAGGGCAGGAAGAAAAGTCTGGAGGTACAGGGTGTTTAAGAGGCTCCAGTTCACAGCCCAAAGGAAAACACTAGTAAGATGCAGGTCCAACATACTCCTTAGATTCTCAAGTTTCTCCATTCACCAGTGTTTAAGGGTTAAGCAAAAGACAAGCAGCAACTATTTCTCCTGTCCTACTGTTGAAAGGATTTCCCCTCCTGACACAGAAATGGGCAATATACAAGATGTCGTCTTGTTCATCAGACAGATGAACAATTGAAATTGAGGAGAAAATCTTAAATGTGATAGCAGAGTTTAAGTTTATGAAAAGAAAACAAAACAAAAATCTGCCTTTTTTCTTTGAGATGTTAGAACATGTACTATATTCCCTCTCCCTTACATTGTTTTCTTTTTTGAGGGCAACATTAATCCATTTCCTCTTTTCAGGCACATGGAGTGAGATTTTTCTGCTGGTAGCTACCTCTTCCCATCCCCCCAAAATCCATACTGTGTGCAGTTCTTGGCACCACAGTATAAAAAGGATATAAAGCTACTGGAGAGTGTCCAGAGGAGGGCCATGAAGTTGGAGAAGGGTTTGGAGGGGAAGCCATGTGAGGAGTGGCTAAAGTCACTTGGTTTGTTCAGCCTGGAGGAGACTGAGGGGAGACCTCATCACAGCTACAGCTTCCTCACAAGGGGAGGAGGAGGGGCAGGTGCTGACCTCTTCTCTCTGCTGGCCAGTGACAGAACCCGAGGGAATTTCAGGAAGATGTGCTGGGGAGGTTTAGGTTGGACATTAGGAAAAGGTTCTTCACCCAGAGGGTGCTGGAGCACGGGAACAGGCTCCCCAGGGAGGTGTCATGGCCCCAGTGTTCAAGAGACTGGACAAGGCCCTCAGACACATGGTGTGAACTGGGGAGTTGTCACATGCAGGGACAGGAGTTGGACTGAATGATCCTTGTGGGTCCCTTCCAACTCAGGACATTCTATGATTCTGTGAAAAACCAAACCAGTTCAAATGGAAAATTCAGCTTTCACCTACTACATATAATACAAAACTGTGTGCCTCACTCCATCCTCATTATAAAACCCAGGCAGAAACTGAAAAGATTGAACTCTGGCCTTTCAAGAACACCTTTTAACAGACAATTTACTAATATAGCTATACATCCCCCTAATAATATAGCTATATATAATCCCCCCTTACAAGGGGGATTTTCCCTTAAATTGGAAACTCACAGACCTTTGTTTTCTGGTATAGCAGCCAATAGGTCTATTCTGTATCTGGACTGTGCAACAGCTATATCAAAAGCTTATTAGTCCATTTTTATTACATATTTATCTTACTGTTACTCAAAATATTTTCTCTATATTTCAGCAACATTGCCAGTAAGTATAATAATTTAAAAACTTGGTGTTGGCTTTGAGGTTAATTCTCATATTTTGTTCAAAACCAACTAGGCACCTCTGTGCTCCAGGACAACTTTGTTTCTAGGAGGAAAAATAAGGAATTAATTTCATCTGCTCCCTTATAATTGATGAAAGGAAAAAACACCCAAATTACATCAACAGTTTGGGATGCCCGCATCTTCTATATTAAGGCAGAAATAATGGCTGAGAAACTGTACACAACCTGAAAGAAGCAGTTCTCAGTGCCATTATCCCAGCTCTCTCCAACCCTACATCACCATAACGCTGCTCAACCACCAGTACTGCTGTAACAAAATAACCTTTCAAATACAAGTCTGCCATTGAAAAATGTCTTTTATTTCTAACAATAAGAGAATTTTAAAAGAAAGGACATTTTATTTCCAACATGCTTTACAAGTCTGTTTCTTCTCCCAACCCTCTTTTACCTCAGTTAGGTGAAGTATTATCACCATAAGGCAATCACAGTCCTAAAATGGCCTAGCCAAAGGCTTTGTGCTGAGGCTGACAGTGTATTCAAGCCTCTATTACCCATCCTTTAATGGATAAATGACCAGGACTTTCTCTCTTTATATTAGTCGGCAAAATGCATTCGGCATTTTAATTTCATATAAATGTCATTCCTTCCTTCTCAGATCACACATTGCCATTTTTTTAATAGACCTACAATTTTATTTTAGCGGACTCTTTCCTGGGGTAACCTTGAACCAGGCAAAGACATGTAAATTTATACTAATGAGTGACTTACCTTGTAGAACAGGGCATACAGACTTCAAATAAAAGTGATAACCTACAGTGAATTAACATCCTTTGAATAAATATTGGTCTTGACTGCAAAGAAGACAAAATCAGCAATAAATACACCTACAATAAAATACGGTTGTAGAAGATAATAGATGTTATCACAAATACACCATCTGTAAAACTTTGAGTTCTAAAGACAGAATGGGAATCCTCTATGGACAGAAACACAAATATGCCTTTGTAAACAACAGATGGAAAGAAGTAGCATATCTTGAAATGCACTTTTATACAGGCTGTACTCCTGTACAACTATACACCCATACATGCAAACAGTTAGAGAATAAACCTGTAACAGGACAATCCACAGGAGAAATAACTTTACAAGTAATCTATTTACACATACCTGGTGTATCCACAGCTGATTTCAATTTACATCTTATAATATCTGATGTGGCAGAACCTATAGACCCATAATCATGAAGCAAACTAGTTTAATAAGGCTGTCACGTTACACCATTACCTATCTTCAGAAAATATTATAACTTGAAAAAGAAAAGCAGATATCCTGTACAAATTAAACAGTAGATGAAAGAAACATGTCAGATCATTAGAAGGCAGTTCAGAAACTCAAAGATCTTCTCAATTACAGTTCTATCAGCTTCTTTAAAAAATCTTGAAACAAACAAAAAAATAGCACAGCACAGCACAGCACAGTATAAAATAAAATAAAATAAAATAAACCCTTAGCAAAATCTACCTACACTGCACCAGTGTATTCATACAGGTGAAAAAAAAATGTTTCTCTCCTCTACTTTTGCAGTTTCACTGATGAGGAACTGCTTGTATTGATATTTTCAGGAATATTTTTCAGGTCTGATGTGCAGAATTGAACTGTAGTAAGATGTGTCAGCAGTAGCACTCAACTCTTAGTGGCCAATTATACTTGTTACAATATATATTACTTCAGTCTGAACAAAAATAATTTCTTTGAACAACATACTGAATCGATGAGGCTAGATTCTTAGAACATTCAGAAAATCAGATTTTTAATCCTCTCTATTCTTGAGCCATTCTGAAACACAAATCCTACACCCAGTGGTATCTGGTCAGTCCTATCTGCTGTTAGACCCCACACAAATACCTTTCATCCAGTGCAGCCCCATCCTCGCATCTCCACTTGAATCTAGAAAAAGCCTATGAATCACATCAGCTCAGTTACCTCAATTTTGCCTAAACATAATTGAAACTTGAGGCCAGGGATGACCAGGGCACCTGGGCAACAGCGCAGTAAAGAAACAGGCACACGTGCTCTCAAAACAGCCCACGCCTGAACTCTCAAATGTAGAGATCAGCTGATGAAATCGGCTCTTCCTGCCCCACTTACCTGAGCCCGAAGTCCATACCGAGCTCAGGCTTAGCCTTGGTGAATTAGCCTAGGTCAGCCCATTAGTTGCACTCAGTTTCTTCACACTTGGACCTTTGTTTTTAAATCCAGTCCTTCAAAATTTGTTTAGTTAACTAAGCAGAGTTAACTGAAGTCCTTAAAAAATTTTCAGTTTTACTTATAATTTCTTAGACATATTTTTATTCTATGCTTTACAGAAGAAAAAATAAAATGAAAGCAGTGATGGATTACAAAGCCTCAGTTGGCTATAATTGCACTCTTAGTATTGCAACGCAGTTTCCTTGGGAGCTAAGAACTCTTACAAATCTGTTCAGTTTTCAAGTATTTCTATTGCTCAACTGCAGGCCACAAATGTTGTACAAACTTTTGCAAGGAGCTTCAGCATTTTATCTTTAATTTTATCTATGGACCTTTTTAAAAAAAAGAAAAAAGGTGATTTGAATAAAATTTGGATAACTTTTTCTTTTGTTTAGAATTTGCTTCTCTCTGAAATTGAAGGGTTTGAATCTGTGTCCTCTATAGGTTATTTTTTTTCTTTCTGTAAAGACAATAATTGTAAGTAGCCCTGAAAACCAACTTGTTTTTCTTGTGTTCACAGCACACAGTAGTTAATCAGCTATGTTTATAGATTGCTGCATGTACACAATATTTAACAGTGTTCATTTGTGTATCTGACCCAGAGCATCAGCATCTGCATTTTCAATTTCTGCACCTATCCACATAAATGATTCTTTTTCTTTTGTATATTTAATTCTAAATTGTTTGATTACTTTTCAAGTAAAAAAAAAATATTTTCACAGCTGTATTTTTTTAAGTGACAGGCACATGAACTGCCAGTCAACACCACTCTTACAATACAAAATACACACAAAAACTTACATTTGACAGGATGCAACGGTAAGTTATATTAAATTATCTTCATTCCCTCAAAATCTACATATCCTAATAAAAGGTAAAGAAAGTCAGCTGTGTGGAAAACTTTCACAATAGTAAATTTGGGGGTTAATAGCTGGGTAAAACTTACTGACTGAAAATATAATTGCCTTCCTGTATCCAACTGAGAATAAAAAAAAAAAAAAGCATTCAGACATATTATTCTAAGAACAGGCTTCCTCTGGTCCAATGAACATATTCAAACTAATATCTTTGCTTACTTGGTTTGCTGTTTCCTGTTTTTCATTAATATTTGAAAATCCTGGATATTTTTACCATTTAAATATCCAATTGTCTCTTTCTCTGAACTGCAGGAAACTCATTCTATCCAAGAACTTACGGACATTCAGAAAATATCTATTTATGCATATATAAGACTGACGCAGTAAATAATATTTATATACTCATAGACATTTTACCAAACACAATTTTTTCACTCAAAATTTTTCAATGGATTTTAGATATGTAAAAAAGCAGTTTAGCAAATTTTTGTGTGTGTGCTTCTCGATAAGCAAAATTTTTAATTGTACCTAGTGTTCTACATAAGTAAGAATTATACTGGAGTATCCAGAAAGCAAAAGACAGCCACTCCTCTTCCTCCTACACTGGGAGGAGCTGTATCACTTTTCCAAGCTGCTGAAGTCCAGGATAAAAGCCAAGGGAAATGCAAGTTATGCCTGGTTGAAGGTTTTCCACAGTGTCTCATCTTTTCTACCAGGAAATAAAGCAATAACAGAAGCCAGTGAAGGGGAGCATTAGGACAAAGTGAGAGTTTTCTGATCACTTTTCTCCTATTAGTAAGACACATGAGAAGCAGGGAAAAAGTGTGTCAGGTTGGCTTCCAGAACATGTATTCAAGCAGTTTGTCCCATCGAAGCAGGATTTTACATTATTACATTACCCACAGTCCTTATCACAATCCAGTCTTAACAGCTGAGGAAGTTGAAGCAAGTGTTTGGAAATGTTTCAGTCTCCTCTTTGGAGACCAGTTTACCACCTCCATCCAGGCTAGATCTAACAAATGCTATTTCCTAGAGGAAAGGGAACCCTGAGAAATGTGTACACACTGCAGAGATTTAGATGGATGACAAACAATGGATTCATTACGAACTATTTGAGAGACTCTATCTGCTTCTCTTTTCAGAATAGAATCAAACAGACAATATCTTCTCCATGGGGCAACCACCAAAATTAACGTAATCCTTTAGGACAGAATGCAGAGTGTTGGGAGACCACTGTAGTTGCTTACGTATAAGCAAAAATTCAGGGCAGCTTTAACCCCCTCTTCTATTTAAGACATTTTCTGGGAAACAGACAGACTGGAACAACTGGTGAAACACTTCTTTTGCTATATTACCCTTACTCTTGAGTAGTCAGATGAGCTTTTTACACGCCAGGATTCAATAATGTGCAGAAACAGAGAATTTTGCCTCTTATGAGAATGGAGAGCGTTAAAATTCAGGAAAAATAAAAACTTTAACATCAAATTAGATTGTTTCAGGTTTTTTCCCCCTTTTCTTACTTTTCCTTCAAACAACCTAAAATTCCATGTGAATTCCCAGCAAGACTGTGATGTGAACACACTCAGAAAGCATAATAAGTACATAAAATACTTCACCTTGAGTATCTAGTCTGTTACAAGTAATTTAAGTAAATAAACAAGCAAACAATAAAATACCACTCAGTAGGACTGAAAGCACCTATTAAGGCATTTCCATTTGAGTCACCAATGACAAGGCAGAGCATTACAGCCTTCATTTCACAAGTAGTCATGGACAACTTGAAGGGTTAAATAGGCAGCTCCCATAGAATCATAGAACGGGTTGGGTTGGGTTGGAAGAGACCTTAAAGATCATCTAGTTCCACACCCCCTGCCATGGGCAGAGTCACCTTCCACTAGACCAGGTTGCTCAAAGCCCCATCCAGCCTGGCATTGAGCACGTCCAGGGGTGGAACACCCACCACTTCTCTAGGCAACTTGGTCCAGTGTTTCACCACCCTCACACTGAAGAATTTCTTCCTAATAACTCATCTATATCTACCCTCTTTCAGTTTAAAGTCATTACCCCTAGTCCTATCTCTACATACCCTTGTAAAAACTCCCTCTCCAGCTCTCTTGTAGGTCCCCTTTAGGTACCGGAAGGCTACTATATGTATGCTAAACAACCCCAACTCTCTCAGCCTTTCCTCATAGGAAAGGTGTTCCATCCCTCTGATCACTTTCGTGGCCTCCTCTGGACCCTCTCCAACAGGTCCGTGTCTTTCCTGTGCCGATACCTGCAGGCTGTACTCCAGTGGGGTCTCTCCAGAGCAGAGTAGATGGGCAGAATCACCTCCCAACCTAGTGTGCACACTTCTGATGCAGCCCAGGATACAGTTGACTTTCTGGGCTGTGAGCACATGTTGCCAGCTCTTATTCAGTTTTGCATCCACCAGCTCCCTCAAGTCCTTCTCTGCAGGGCTACTCTCAACCCACTCATTGCCCAGCCTGTATTTGTGCTTGGGGTTGCCCCAGTCCAGATGCAGGACCTTACACTTGGCCTTGTTGAACTTCACGAGGTTTGCACGGGCCCAGCTCTCAAGCCTGTCAAGGTCACTTTGGACGGTATCCCTTCTTTCTAGAATATCAACCACACCACTCAGCTTGGTGTCATACACAAACTCGCTGAGAGTGCACTCAACCTCACTGTCTATGTCCCAACAAAGACATTAAATAATACTAGTCCCAGTATGGACCCCTGAGGGACACCACTTATCAAGGGGCTCCATTGCACATAAGGCTGTTGACCACAACTCTTTGAGTGTGACCAGACAGCCAATTCCTTATCCACCACGTGGGCAACCCATCAAATCCATGTCCGTCCATTTTCGAGATAAGGATGTCGCACAAGATGGGATCAAATGCTTTGCTCATGTCCAGGTAGCTGATGTCAGTTGCTCTTCCCTTATCCACCGATGCTGTAACCCCATCACAGACGGCCATGACTGCAAAACCTACACACAGTAAGCCAGAGGAACGAAACATACAAACAGCATCTCTCAGCTCTGTGATCACAGGGACATCTACGTAACAGAGTATTAAATATAAGTGTTTTGAAAAATATATTTCTGCAAAATTGCTTCCCCACATGTTATAGATCCCTGTTTGGTTTTTTGGTTGTTGTTTTTGGGTGTTTTTTATTTGTTTGTTTGGTTTTTTTTGTTGTTGTTGTTTTGTGGGACAGATTAAAGCCTTTCAGAGAGTAAAAGATAACAAAATAAATGCAAAAGTATATCTTTCCATCCCCTCTTCTTTAACTAAAACTCATTCACTGAATGTTGGATGCAATTTGATCACAGGAACACAAAAAAACACCCTGAGGTTGGTTTCATAAGATGCAAAAATATTTTAACTCGCACATTAATTCCAAGAGCTCTAAAAAAAAAAACAAAAAACAAAAAACACAACAAAACCAAACAAACCAGCAAACAAACTAAAAAAAAAAATACAACAGTAGCTATGCCAGGACTACTTTTGTACTTGTACTTTTATTAACCACTGGGGTCAGATAATCATATCTGCTGCAATTGTAAAATGGTCATTACATGATGAAATATTTTTGGATCATAGGGATTGTTGACTTACAACCTACTTAACTACGTGTTTTTTTCTACATTATGTATTGCATTTTATCATATTACGTGACCACAGTGACCCTGTGATGTGTCAGCTTTCTTCTGTAGCTATGGTCACTATTTCAGAACATGTTCTATTATAGTTAAAATCCCATAGGGATATTACAGGAGCCTGACAAGGCTCTAAATACACTTTTATAAAAAGCCTGGGGAGCAACTGTATACTTAGCCTTCCTCCATGTTTTCATCTTGGCTTGAATTTTTAAGAGGGCCTCAGAAGGTTCAAGCTCTCAGGCTCACAAAGTCAGAATCTGCTCTGCACAAAAGCAGACACAGACCAGCACTGAAACTCTGCATGGAACTGAGTCAAAACAGTGTTTCATATGGAAACATACCACCTTGGCTTTGTATAGACAGGAGAGAGGTGAGCTTTCAAAAATACAACACCACATCAGCAGTAAAATCCAAAATAGGCAGCAGTTAATTCCAAACCACTAGCACAGGGGTTTAACACATTTTTTAAAATACACCTGTTTTCCTCCTAATATTGACATAGTCTCAACATAGTGCCAAGTTATATCAAGGATAGAATCAACTACAGAGGAATATTCATTTTAAAACAAAACTAGCCCATCCTTTATTGCGCAGGTTCTTTCCTTCATCATTCTCATCTAAATGTTTCAAATTATTTTAATGAAGTCTTGGGTTTTCCTCTACATTCTCACCTTGTTGGAGGTCTGATGTCACATAAATGCCATAGTTTATAGTTGTAATATTTTTCTTGGTAGTAAACCAGTTTGAAATCAACCCAGTAAATACTCATTTTAACTGCACTCCAACATCCAGAATTCTTTATGTGTGATCTGACATGAAAATATGCGGACTCCAAGACCAGGAAAGGGTTGTTCTGCAACCCAGAACATTTCAGGGATCCTGTTAAAATATCAGTTCTTTTTCCTTTTAGTCAGCAACCAATTAATAGCAGTATGTCAGTGCTAGATATGTGGCAAGACTCTGGAATTACTGTTACTCATTACTGTCGAAAATAGTTTTGATGCTATATAAGCCATTTTTCATTTTCCAAAGACTACTGCTTTACAATTGACATACTGAATAAAACTTCTTCTAGGTAAAAATCTCTCCTGAAAGCTGAGGTTTAAGTTTAAGGAAATTAAAATAAAAGCAATGCCACCACCACAAAAGAAAGAAAGGGGGAAAAAAAAAAAAAAGGCCCCTGATACTTCATATGATTTCTTGGGAAGAATTTTCAATGTTCAATGCAAAAATTTAATTTTCACCAGCATGTTCAAAGGCTGCTCCACCACCTTAGTTTCAGGAGAGGAGAAATAAGGACATGGTGCAAGCTAATTTTAGCATTTTACACCTGAGCAGAAATCCGTATTCTGCTCTTACAGATATTTGAGGTATCAGGAATGTTCTTATGACATTTTAAGAAGAAAAGAGAAAAGAAGAAAAAAAAAATCACAAACAGACCTCTACGCCTTGAGTAATATTATAAATCTGGAGAGAAAAGAAATAGCCACCCGCCTCAAAATCCTCTGAACAGCTTGCAGGTTTCACTAGTTAAACTAAGCTCAGAATGGTCCACTTTGACCTGGTATGAAGTACTAAGTTTCGAAAAATTAATAATAATTTTGAGCCTGACAAGGTATTTTTTGTTACTTCCAATATAATTCAAATACAGCTTTTAGAAAAAATAATAATAGTTTCTTAAATTTCTAAAATATCTAGAAGTAAGCTTTTCCTAAGAAGAATTTTCTTCTGGTAAGTATAAGTTTCTTTAAAGAATAACTATAGCTTTAAAATCTTTTTCCAAAATTGTCTTGTAGCAATAAGTCTGACGATTTTGTGGAGTTCATATTCATGTATTCATCTAGGAAGATCATTTTCCCACAATCAGGGAACTGTCGTTTTTACATTATCTATCTGAAATGTTAAGCACATCACTTTTCAGTTTGCTGTACCCTGGCTTCTGCAGGTCAGTCAGCCGAGGAAAGTGTAGAAACTACCACCTGTTTGATGAACTCTGTTGTATTTCTCCCTCTGAACAGGAACCAAACATCAAGTTTTCCTATGCTTTCCCTTATTTGTTGTTTACAGCAGGCAAAAACATTCTTCACTGTGTGGCTGTTCAGTGTGTTTTAGATTCCTCAGTTATGATAACAAGATTAAGTTAGGTTTCCAAGTGGTATTAAAAGTTAATAGCAGTCAGGTAACCTGACTTGAAAAAGCTTGACCTGCTCGAAAAAGACGGTCATCAAATAATAAATCCTTTCTATATAACAGCCGCACTGTGATTAACCCAGGGCAGATATGTTTAAAATTTGCCATTAAAAATGCATACGTTCCACAACCAGACAGTTTCAAACTGTTTTAAATCAGGAAAACGGAACAAATAAAACAATCCAAAGATAAAGCCACTTCCTAGTCTTCGATTCAAAACCCAAAACTAGATAGTCCTCATTTCAGTATGCTCATTTACTCTTAAATGCAAAACATCATAACAATGATATGACACTGTTACCAAAAGCATCAGAGAATTAATACAGAGTGGAGAGGACAAAAAGTACTTTTCTAATGAAAATGTTAATACAGCACAAGCTTCTAGGTTAAAAGAAACACAAAGTTCTGTCTGTTTGCAGCTCGTATTGGTTCTGTGTCCTGGTTTTGCTTACTACAAATTACACACTTTTTTGGTAGTGCATAATTAATATTCAAAATCACCCACTAAAACATCTCTTTACCCTCTGCAATTGAAGGCTAAAGTAATGAGTGCAAGTAGAATTCAAACGCAGAATGGATCTTTTTCTAATGACTCCTACCTTTGCCCCACATACGCATATACAGGTGTACAGGTGCAAGGCTGTAGTAGCAGCTTATTCTTGTAAAGGACTACTGCATAAGGGTACATTTTGTCAGCCAATGAAAATGCTTAAGCACTTATGAACTACGCAAAATGAAAATAGGGAATTTAGTAAGCAGAGAGCTCACTTGCTTACAAAATTAACTTCAGCAGGAACCAAAATACCCATACAAATATTCCCATGAAAGCCAAAGGTTCTGACCCATCTACCAACTGTTCTTTAATCTTCTGAAATACTACTTCATAAAGGCTCAGCAAAGGCTGGTTAACATCTCATAGAATTTAATCATAACCAGGGCAATTTCTACAAAAACATATTTGTAGACAGGTCATTAAACATAATGCTGACTTATACCTGAAAAACATCTGGTAAAAAACAAAACAAAACAAAACAAACAAAACAAAACAAACAACAAAAAAACAACATGGTTATATTCAAAGTTAAAAAATCACTCACCTCCAGGATAAACACCACCTTCCATCAATCACTGCAGTACAGCACAAAACCTCATAGGTACATTTAAACTCTTGGCTTTCAAGAGTTTACCTCTTGACAGCAGTCTTCCACCAAACACAATTTGAAAAAACCACTGTACAAATTGCAGGTGAAGCATTATGCTTCAGCAACAGTGCTCACAAGCCTTTGGATGCAACATTCAGTACCATTACCTCCAAGTTAGAGGTTAGAAATAAAAGGCGACGAGGGAGAACATACCAAATGCAGAGGTCTTGTTGCCTTTCTAAGGACTGTTCAACACAGCCTTCAAATTTTCAAACCCGTAAGTTGATTCACATGACAGATTTCCTAGGTTCACTGGGATCAGTTACAACCAAACTTACAAACACACTATACACACACTTTTCAGCAGGAGCTTGGCTGTAGCAAAAGAGGACTCGGAAAGACAGGTAGAAGGAAGAGGGGAAGAGAAAAAATGTTTGAAAATTAATTTCTGTCTTTTACATAGGCACGCCTCTTTTCCTTTGAGAGATTTTGCAAAGACAGCTTTTTCTCATTTAAACATACACATGTTTAAAATGTCAGATATCAAAAAGAGCATTTTCTAATAAATCTTAAGAGAAAAATTAAACTCTTTTCACTTCAAAATGGTCCCATGCACCACTCTATGCACCAGTCAACCATAGTGAATTGCCATGAAATTATTGACACTGCCTATTACAAAGAAGCAGTTATTCTTTCCTTGAAAAAAAATAGTAGTTTTACAAATGCACCATTTTTCCAAACATTAGTTAAGCAAAATGATCATTGAGACATTCAGCTCTGACCTTTGCTGCCTTCTTAATTCTCCAGCCAACTGAAAAACTTTAAACACTTAAATATCAAATTTTCTGAAATTGAAGGGAAAGCTTGAAATGTCATTCATCTGTTAAAAAAAAAAAATCTTCCCTTCTTCATTTCCCCTTCCCTACTACAACACAGCTCAGCCAAGCCCATAGCAGAAAGGAAGGGGTGTTTTTCAGTGCAGTGGGTCAGCCATTTCTTCAGGAGTTAGCGTAAGTCAGGATGAGTCTGGCTCCCCTCTATTTCCTCTCAAAAACCACTGAGAGAAATAAAATAAAAGAAAATAAAGCTCGCAGCCACACAGGNTTGTATCTGTTTCTGATTTCTGGGTGGGATAATAATGCTTTGTTATCTTGTGATGGAGATTGTGAATGAATTAATGAAAGTTTGAAGAAGCTTGAAAAAGTCGAGGAGATATGAATGATCTTCCATTCACTATAGGGTTTAGACGAACTAGAAAAAATAAGCTAAGTGCTGAAAGGGGGAAGACAAGAGGTGGAAATAGCCACCTGGTATTTCTGAGTAGTCTTTGTTGTGCCCTGCATGAGGTAGATATCCTTTTGTAAAACTATTAAAGTGTGCTTCTTCAGTTAGACTCTATCACAATCAGTAACAGGTGAATGTGTCCCTGTGTGTAAATTTTGTAACATTGTAGTTTTTGATGTAGTGAGGTTTATTTCTTCAATGTAGTTTCAAAAATGTAATTCGATTTTTTAGGGGGTTTTAGGAATCTCTGAAAGAGGACATTATGAAATTGCAGCTTAAAATAATATTATCATTTCTATGGTTGGCATTTCTGCCATCTTATCCCCCACTGTTATTAGAGCACTAATACGTGTACAACTGAGCACTAATATTGGGTTGGATCTGCTGCCCGTATTACTTAAAATAAATAGTACTGGATAGCAGTAGTCTACATAGGATAGCATTGTATAGCTGCAGAAATGCAGTTGCAGTCTATTTCAAATTTCTCAAATGAAAAAATATTGAAAATTTCAGAAGACTACATTTGGATCTCAGGCACACAGATGTCTCTCAAGAATAATTTAGCTGTTCTTCACTGGATTTTCCAGTTTCCACCAAACTAACTGAAATAAAAGGTTCTTGTTTGACAATGCTTAAATTTACAGTAGTTGGCACTGCTTAACTTCTAAGAATTTTTGCAAACAGCATCATAGGCTATGTCTATGGAATAAGACGTGAAAAATTGTCAAGGTTTTGTCCTTTCTTCATTTTAATTTTATAAAAATTAAAATATTTGCATAGATGTTAATGGTGAAATTCTGTTGCTAATCATGAGAAAAGTTAATACTTGTGGTAAAGTTGTTAAATGCTTTTTAACAGTATGTGTTTTAGAAGTAAATACCTGTATTATAGGCATACAGTCAAGTATGTGTGATTCATCAAGTAGTTTCAGATGAAAATGGCCTGGTCTGAATGACAAGGAGAGTGAGTTCTTGTGAGTTTTTGAGTTCAAGGTTTGTTTTTTTGATCACTGGCAAGACATGTTTATCATATTTTGTAGGACAAAAAATTAGAAGACGACACTGGAGAGTGAAATCCTTCATGCGTGGATTGCAGTGAAAGAAGATTAAAAGCATACCGGGGTCAANAGAAATAAAATAAAAGAAAATAAAGCTCGCAGCCACACAGGACTAGTTTCTGGCTACTATACTACATAGTAGGTCATTCTTATACATGAAGTCTTTCCTTCATATCAGCTCTTCATAGAATCAAAAAACATGTGCAGTCCAGAGACAAATTGGTTTCTTCAGCTCGCTTGAGCTACACAGAGAGTAGCAGTATTATTATAACTATGTCAAAACCCACAAGCAGGTCTTCTGTTCAATGCAATACATATGTCTGTTTAATCTGTAAATCAAAACAAAACCAAATGAAACAATTATTGGCAGTTTTGTGTAAATCTACTCTTCCATTATTGAATGCCTCATTTAAAGAACCGGCAAATACGGAGTCAGTTTTAAAAATGTATTTGCACAGATGAAAATAATGGAAGCATTTGCTTGAGTCAAAAGTAACAGCATCAAACAACACTCCACAAGCTATAGCTGGGACTGATGTAATGCAGTCATCATTTGTGGCGCCTAGCCACGGAGGACTACGAACAAGCTGAAGCATGGATGCAAGAACAGGCTTTGTTTAATTCCTCTGATGGATATTATTGGCTGAGGTGGGACAGTCCTGCTAGATCACACACTCCATTCCTACACCAGTCCCGCACTGGTGTGTAAGCAGTACGTATAATACTACTCTTGTCCACTCAGAAAGGATGAGGCTTTCTGTTATCCAACAGAACTCATTGTTATAATCTGATTTCCCCTGTATATTCAATCCAATTTATGCAATTTCTTTTTTCCTCCCCTTCCTTTTTTCCTCCTATTTGTAGAAAATGTAAACATGTATCAAGCAACACTAGTGATCTGTTCATCTGACAATTATTCTAAGGTACCTAGTGCAGCTCCATTTAGTATATTTCCCAAAGGTCTTGCATTGTCTCATCTCTTTCAATTTCTCCCCCTCTTGGTAACTTTCATTGCACATACATGTTCCACAATTATGCTGACTGCACATTTCTCTCAAAAGGCATACAAAATACATGCCCTGAAGACTGAGAAGGGTCTAAAGAGTTTAATTAAATTTAATAGAGGCATGACTCAGATGCACATGGCATTATTCACCACATCTTGTAAACGACATGTTACTTCACTGTTACATTGCTTACTAAAACAGAAACATCTTGTTTGCAGCTGGGACAAAGCTACATTTTCAGAGTGCGAAGTGCCTTAAGGTACATAAAGGTAACATGCACCCATGTACTTGAGCTATTATGGGAAGATTTAAAATACAGGATGAGAGGCACACAGGGAATGATGTGGTTGCTAAATCCAGCTAATTACTTGCTAGTCTGCTTACCATACCTCAAAGCATTAGAGGACTTCATCATGTTTGTCTTTTTGATCACAGGCAAGACATGTTTATCATATTTTGTAGGACAAAAAATTAGAAGACGACACTGGAGAGTGAAATCCTTCATGCGTGGATTGCAGTGAAAGAAGATTAAAAGCATACCGGGGTCAACCCTCGTCCCCTTTTTTTTTTTTCCTTTTTCATGTGAGGTAACCTCAAAGTCTGAGGAAATCATTCAATTTCTAATCAAGATTTTCAAAACTCCTAATACAAAACACACACTTATCTAATAGCCACACAATATTCCCCTTTAAATCTGTGAAATTTGGTATACAGATCTAAAAAGGAATGAGATAAAATTTCAAATCAGATAGACACCATAAAAGTAAAAAGTATAGTTTGCTTCCCTCTTTTCTCTTCATCTTAAGGAAGCAAAAGCTATTACAGAAGCATTGTTTATTAGGGTCACACAAGAGAGCAACAAATAATATTGTCAGAGATCATATAACTTGTCAGAAGCTGTACAATCAGATCAGTGCTAAAATATTCCCATTCTCTGTGTTTATCTGTTGACCTGTTGTAGCTCTTGTTTCATCTGCATTTGGATTCCACAAATCCCTTATTCACCCCACCTTTGCACATGTCCAGATGAAAACGAGACTGTAGGATCCAGGTGTAACATCAGTTTGTGAATAATCTGACTTTGCCTGCTGCTACAGAAGAGGAAGTACAGCTTGTTTCCCTGGCATATGCACATATTTATATATGGCCTGTGAAAACATGTGAAAATGCTGATGGATTAAATCCCTAGTGAGCTGCGTAGTATGAATACTGAGAGACCTGTAACTTAAGCAAATTGAGTCTCACTTTCACAGTTTTAGCAAAAGGCATCTTGCTAAATTTTCAACACTTCTTCACTAATACACTACAGAGGCTTAAGGCTTTCCTGAAAGAAAGGTCATTAGAACTGTTTTAAACTACATTTTTCCCCATACACCTGAATTCTTAAAATTTGCTCTATAATTTTGCATGAAACTTTCCTGAAAACATTTCTTAATAGTTGGTCAGGTGCCCACCATGGTACAAAGTTAGCCCAGCCTTCTCCCCAGCAAATTTGTAAGTGAACAGCAGGTCTGCAGAAAAGGATGGGACAGGGGCAGAGCTAGTAGACACTATGTTGACCATGAGCCAGCAATGTTCCCTTGTGGTAAAGGAGGCAAATGGCATTAGACAAAGCACTGCCAGGAGGTCAGGGCAGGCGATCATTACCGTTTCCTCAGCACTGATGAGGCCACAGGTGGAGTCCTGTGTCCAGTTCTGGGCTCTGCAGTACAAGACAGACATGGACCTCCTGGACAGAGCCCAGCACAGGGCCGCAAAGATGATGAGGGGACTGGGTCATCTCTCTGTGAGGAAACGATGGGAAGGGCTGTTCAGCCTGGAGAAAAGCAGGCTCAGGAGGATCTTATCAATACCTGAAGGAAGGATGTAAAGAAGACAGAGCCACATTCTTCTCAGCAGAGCCCAATGACAGGACAAGAGGCAACAGGCACAAACGGAAACATGGAGGGTTTTCTCTGAGCATCAAGAAACACTTTTTCACTGAGAGCGTGACATAGCACTGGCACAGGTTGCCCAGATAAGTGGTGTAGTCTCCATCACTAAAGTTATTAAAAAGCTATCTGGACATAGTCCTGGGAAATTGGCTCTAGGTCACCCTGCTGGAGCAGCAGGGATTGGACAAGACGACCTTCAGAGGTCCCTGCCAACCTCAAGCAGTCTGTGATTCTAACTGGGAGAAGAGAGGGAGTCATATTATGATGATAATACAAAAAGAATACATATTTCTGCAGCTTCATGCCTTCACCTAACAATACAACCAGGAACCCATTTTATCTGCTAGAGAGCTCAAAAGACAACTCCAATCATTAAAGCAACAGAAGTTTATCTGAGCCTTCCACAACCAGGTGAAATTTGAGTTTGCTCAGCTTCAACATTACAGCCATAATTAATGTCATCAATACAGATTTGGTCATAATACTACCAAGATCCATAACAAGCACACTACAAAATTATTCTGATGGGTACAAACTGCTTTCAAGATGATTTTACATGAAACAAGTAGGAACGTGGTGTTATATCAGTGTTAGCTGACAAGTTGAACTCCATATATTTACTACTTGTATTCTAATAGTTTGTCCTTATTGCATTTATTTTTTTTACAGTCTCATCTAAAATGCTTCCATACTGAAGTATTTTGACTTACTAACTGTAACATGGTCATTTTTTCAAATGTAGGGATTGTGAGTGTACTCCTGTTTGCAGTAGCTTTGACCAGCTTTGTTTCTGACATAATTCAATAGAAGTGAAAGTTATGGTCTTCTCTGGACAGTGGAACAAAACTCAGTGGACTTTTACTCGGTATTTTGTTGGAGAAAAGATAAAGGTAGATGCCTAATATAATCTACTGTTGTATCACAACCTGCAAGTATTTTAGAGATATGCTTTCTTCTCTGTATGAACCGTTTCCTAATACACAAAATGCCCCCACTTCACTCCCTCCCACCCTACAGCACATCATGGACACTAAAAAAGGAAACACTGTAGCAATCACATTATTTAAATATAAAAATAGAATAGGATATAGCAAATATGAAGCACAAAAGGTCTCAGAATATAAAGACTAGCATGAAAATTCAGTCTACCCATGGTCCACATTTCCCTACGCTCCTGCCAGACCTGAAGCTGCTCATACACAGTCAGGCCATAAGCACGTGTGAAAATTCCTGCCCTTATCCATGAAGCTCATACATGGAATCTTACACAGAGCTAAAATCTGAGTCTACTACAATAACTATTACATCACAGTGAAATTTAAAAAGGCAGCTGAGGTTGTTTTATTGGGGAATCTACTATAATTTCTTCCATATTTTTTAAAATTTGCAAAAAAAAAAATTTAAAAGCACTGTAAGAAGAATCATTCTAAGAGAAGTTCCACTAAAACCCAACATACTGTTTTATAGACCTAAAGGAGGAAAAAATTATAAAAAATGGTGATAGCTATTCCCTGTCAAAACTATGGGAAAAGAGGACAAAATCGAAATTCCATGGAAATACTGAACTGAGGGTGCAATAGAAATGCAGGTCATTCCCACCAAAATAGCACTTAATTCCAAAATAGAGCTTGAAAACAGAGGTCAGACCTATAATTGTTAATAGATCCTATTTATTACTGATTAAAAGACCCAAATTGGTCTAGTTCCTGAAGCACTTATAAAACAGTAATAACAACACACAATTCAAAGACTTAGTTTACTTCTCCTTCCAAAAAAAGGCAAAGGATTTTTTATCATCATATGGTATAGCAATATCATCCAAATCCCAAGTTCATGGTCATACTTAGTATATGAGAACAATAATTTTTCATGTTAATTTAATCTAAAATTCAGACCAATAGAATACAGTGTCACAGAACTGAAGTTGTTTTAATATCTTCTTTGTGATACACACACATACCTGTGACTGCTTAGTAAAGTATAACCTTCATCCCCACTTGCTCCACTATCTTGCATTACAAATGGTAGAAAAAACAACAGGAGGCTTCCCCAGGCTGATTATATTCTTGGCCATAGGAAACGCTGTCCATGAGGACAACCAATTTTACTCACATTATCACTGTGTATATTTGAAACTAGAGGCAGAAGGCAGAGCCAAACTCTGCTATTTAAAGTGTAATACTATCTCAATAATGTAAAATGAAGTTAGTGTAACTAAGTATGCAGCATAAAAGTCAAAGGCAACTGAACTGCCCGTCTGTACCAGCTCCCAAGCCACTGCCCTGTATCTCACTCATTCCACACTTTTTCCAAAGTAAGCCTGAATATTCTGTATTTGCATGTAAAGAAAGAAGGAAGAGGCTATTTTAATTCCCCACAAAGAGAAGGTGCTTGCAAGAAAGAAGGCAAGGAGGTGCACAGGCCAAGATAAACAGGGACAAATCTGAGTGCCAGGGAAGATCAGCCCAATCTCAGCCCTGGGAACAGGGTTGGTGGCAGGGTTGAAGGATGTGGCAGATGAGGTTTCCATTGCAGTGTCGCAGCTCTTATGGCTCTTGTGGACTTTATCAGAAACAGATACCAGATCACATTAGACATTGGTCTCTATGAGCAAGGCTGTGCGCTCCTGAGGTGCTCCAGTGCCACCAACGCACCCTGCAGCGTTCTGTTGTCAACAACTGTTCCAGTGACAGTCATGATCCAGTCCTGACCACATGCCTGCAGGTGTGGCTTGGCATCACACTTCGTTCCCCACGGCCCTCCACTGTCCTTTTGAGCCATGTATTGCATTGGGTCCAGAAGCGATGCAACAACAGAAGGCAAAGTAATCTAATATAAAAGTTTCTCTATCAAAATTAAGAACTTTACTCAGATAACTGGGCTAACCTACTCATGGATGTACCTTTATCACAGAGGTTCAAGGAAGGAGAAAATGCACGGTCAGGAGCACAAGGGGAGACCAAAAATGTCCCATTCAGCAGCAGCCTCGAGTTATACAGATAGCAACATTTCTAAGTTTATTTCAAGTGACTCTGTACTATTTTTTTTAAGCTATTGCCCTAAACACAAAAGGAACATCATCTTCACTGTAAGTGTGCTACTATTTATTTAAAACTCATCTTCAAAATTTAAGAACAAAACCAAATGGAAATTATTTAGGAAATCCATGTTCACACTTGCTTTTCTTTAGGGCACATACAAAGCTGAAAGTGAGTTCATTTGTTGTCTCCAGAGGGCTGAATGGGGCATCATCAGAGGCNTTTTTTTTTTTCTTTTGTATTTTTGCCTTGGCTAGAGTCTGAAACAAACTCTGGGCAATGGCAAACTGATGACTAAGCAAAGCAAACTACCTGTAGAGCATGTTAGAGGATGTAAATTACACCCAAGGGAAATGCAGTGACACGGCCCAGCTCAGCTCTCTGCTTTCAGAACGAAATACCCATCAGAGAAACGCAGGCAGGGGACTCACAGGGTTGCTCTGCAACTTGGAGACCATTTCCCCGTCCGAAGGAGCATGAGAACCTCACCCCCGGCACACGGCAAAACTCAGCAGTACCGTAACTTTTGTAATAACGACCCTCCCATCCTCCCTTCCAGAGAGCTGTAAGACCAGCCCAGCGCAGGGTCCCAGAGACGTCCGCTCGGAAAACACGGCTGCCGGCAGCGCCTCCCGCCAGCCGGCCGTGCGGGGCGCGGGCTGCGGGAGCCGCCGCACCTATCTGCGGGCTGAGGAGAAGCCCGCCCGCCGGCCGGGGCAGCGCTCCCCCGGCCCCGGGGTCAGGAGCATCCCGGCGGCCGCAGGTGCGGAGCGCGTCGCCGCGCCCCGCGAAGCTCCCTCCGCCGCCCCAGAGCAGGGGAGCCTCGGCTCGTCTCTGCCTCCGGGGACGTGGGCGCGCCCCCGGACCCCCTTACCTGCGCGGCGGCGAGGAGCCCCAGGGCGAGGGCGAGCAGGGGGGCCCCGGTACCCCGGCGTGGCCCCGCCGCCGCCGCCATCCTCCTCCCGCGGCGCTCCGCAGTGCTGCACCGGAGGCCGCCCGCTCCGCCGCTCCGCGCCTGCATCGCG
>VWYH01001676.1:21061-37133 GCA_013399365.1 Pampusana beccarii | reverse complement strand
CGCCTCCCCCGAGGCTCCCCCGGGGCCCGGACGGAGCGGGCACCGCGGAGGGTGCGCGGCGCTCAGGCAGGAGTGCGCCGTGCGCGGGCGGGCGCACAGGCAGGGACGGGGCGCACAGGGACGGGGCGCTCGAAAAGGACGGAGCGCACGGGCAGGGGTGAAGCGTGCAGGCAGGGATGGGGGGCGCAGACAGAGGCGGCGTGCAAGCGAGGATGCGGTGTTTGGAGAGGGATGAGGCGTGCAGGCAGGTGTGGGGCACATCGGCAGGCGTAGGGCGTGCAGGCAGAGATGCCCCTTCCCGGGTGGGACAGGCAGGGATGGGACACACAGACAGGGATGTGGCATGCAGCCAAGGGTGGGGAGAGCAAGGACAGTGCCTATTGGCAAGGGTGGGACACAGTGGCAAGTAGAAGGCAGACATGCATAGCCAGGCAGGCAGGCACAGTGTGTGAAGACCTAGAGATGGGCCCCCTCCTACTGTGGTCACTGCTCTGTTTTCTTTGATGTGCTTGCCTACTCATCCTATAAGCACTTCTAGGACTCACAAGCTGAAATGCTAGTGTGCTGTGGCACTTGCTGCTCACGTCTGCCTAGAGGTAAATGTGGCAGGTGATTGGTCTGGGGAGCAAAGACCCTTCGTACAGCTCTATAGCTGCCTTCAAGCCTTCACTTGAAGGTGCTGGCTAGTACCTGCAACTGCAGCATCTGCTAACAGAACAACCAAAATGCAAGCTGTGAAAATCAAATGAGATCAACCTGGCCAAATTTGCGTTGGCTGCTTGTGGAAGGTTCACGGTAGCTTCTATAAGTCTCTTGCAAAACCACAAGAAAATTTATTATTATTACACACATTTCTAAAACTACCACCATGAGCCTATTTGAATGCTCCCATAGCGTCTGGGCACATACTTGGATTATCCCTGGAAAAATGCACACCTCGTTGAAGAGCCAAATAAATCATACGGAAATCCTAAATAAATCTGTGTTGATGAAGCAGTATGCGTATGGACTAAAGACAGCCACATCTCCCTTCATCTTTTGTGCATTATGTCAGCCATTGTTGAGAAAGTCTTTGCCCTGTGCAGAAAAGGCGTATTGGGTTTCAGGCTCAGATCTGCATATGAAATCATAACAGCTCTTTTACGTTGAGATTTATAACCTATTTCATCTGATAACTCTCTACAACCTGTTATTTATACAACAAACAGAAGTGCTATGGTTAACATTTTAGAAATGCTCTTTCAAGTACAGCTACATAAAGCATAGTAGTTTAAATTGAAAAGTGCTTGCTTATTCAAGTACACCCAAGAATAACCTATGAATGTGCCTGACAGATGAACTTCTGGATTTTTTTTTTCTTTCTGAAGACATACGGTTGGCCAAAGATGTAAACATTCTGCAGTTCTTGTTTTTATTAGCATGAAATTATAGAGGTTAAGGCTCCTGTATGCACAGAGTAGTGTGGTCTAAAATATGTCATAAATGCTGCATGATCCAAGAAACGCAATTTGGCTGAACAAAACATGACATCCAATTTGTCAGGAATGAGCTGTTTACAAGTTTCATGTTGCAAACTATGCTTATCTTTTAAGAAATGAAGAGGACATTTCCTGGCATTTACAACCGTCTGAAGGGCCTGAGGGTTCAAGGTAAAACCAAGCTGTGTGTTAATTGTCAGAAAATGTTGTACTGACAAATGTTACTATTTACATTATGAATTCTGTGATATTAGCATATAAAATGTAAGATTTCTCTATTATCACACTGAGTTTCTAGCTACAGGTAATTTTACACTCCTTTGATATTGAAAGTGTATAATTGTTGTCTAATAATGACATAACAAAAAAAAATTAAAATATATTTTTCTTACCGTTGTGTCTGGAAGAAGAGTAGAGTTACATATTAATGACTGGTAGGAGGGAAAAGAGCTTTCTGAAACTGTCTTCCCTGTTAAATAGACATGAAGATGTTTGGCAATACTATTTTTAACCAGAGAGGAACTTAACAGAACTTACAGAAGTATGCTTCTTATTCTTTTGTAAGACATACAGCAATATTGCCAGGCACAAGATATCAAATCTACGCTATCATCAGCCCAGGGATCTGAGAAGGCTTAGGAAGTTTTAAGATCTTTTAAGATGTAAGAAAACATCAAGGCTTCATGCGTAGGGAAGGAATGTACATAAGGAGACTTCCTAAGGAATGACTCTCCTTGTTCAGAAAAAGAGACGGGTTAACAACTTTGAAATCTAATTTAGCATTAGCCAGAAGAAGGCAAATAGCGTGCTTAGCAAGAATATGCTTTTCTCCACATTTAGAATGTAGGCAGAGTACACTCTTAGAAAATCTTCCTCCCAGCAACATTGCTTTGGTGTTACAAGATACGACTTTTCTGTGTCTCTTTCTGTTTCCTATATAACTTATTTATTTCCTGCAGAAATTGAAATGAATTTTTGAATCCAGACTTGCAGGTCTAAATTCAGGTAGAGCCTCCAAGCAGGTATAATACGTGGTAGGTTGATGTTGAATTAAACATACGAGGCTTTTGGCATTTTCCTACACCATTCTCAGAATCACACACCATATTAGGCAAAAATTATCCTCTGCACTACAATAGTGATGTCCAACCACTCTCAGTATTTCTGTAGGATTAATTTCAGGGACCCAGGATTTCCAGCAGCTCAGAAGCTATGAAGGGGGACACATTTCCATTTAGATATTTACAATTTCCACTTAGGTGCTTGCATAAGTGAGCAACGGCATGTGTTTGTCCTTTCGTAAATATATACAGTTGCTGTAATACTTTGGTCCTGCTGAGATGATTTGGGGATTCTGAACAGGGGAGCCCTCAGATGTCTCAGAGGGTAGATAAGCACTTCGTTCCTGTATGTCACCTGCTGCTCAGTGTAAACAGTGAAGAGCCCCAGCACTTTTCCAAGAATACAGAAAATGTGTGCATAAATTTTGTCTTCTTTTCCTCCATTCCTTGTCACCAATACAATAATTTTCAGCTTGTCTGACAGTTTCCATTCCATTTAGCTCAGATACAGGGTGGATGAAGTGCATCATACAAGTAAGTATCTTAAGATTTCTTTTCTTCTGCATCTTTAACTACATATATTAAAAATCAGTAATAAGTAGCAAACATGATTTTTCTTGATAATTAATAGCTGACATGACTGACTTGAACCTTAGGAGTTAAATAAACTATAACCACTGGAGGAAGTATTTTATGCAGGAAACAGAGATGTTTCAAATATTACATTTGTTAGTGAGCTAAAATTATTAGTCTTGAAAAGTTAATTATTTTCTTTAGAACATGGAGTTTTGATAGCGTAGTTCCATCCCAGATGGTGAAGCTGAAGGGTATCCAACCTCTAGAAATATGCCTTACTACCAATGACAAGAACAGTGAAGCAGGGTATCTACAACTACAACTACAACTACAAATTTGCCGTGTTCCATTTCCTAAAACAAACACAGCTAGCATTTTGTTGGCTATGTGTGTGCATCTATTGGATTTCACCTGTTGACATCTGAGCGGACAGTGACCTTTTAACTCCAGCTGCTCCACTTATTATTGTCATCTCTCTTCGGAGACACTCAGCCAGCGAATGCCTAATTATTCCAGAGGTGGTTTTTCAGAGCCTTCAGAATCAGGCCCCTTCAGAATTTGTTTCAGAGTACGAGAACATAGTGAATTAGTAAAAAAAAAAATCACAGAAATGCAACAATCAGCATAGAAAAAGAATGAAGAATCCATTTACAAGTTTAAACACTAAAATTGCTTTGTATGAAAGCAACATTATATCTGTACAGTAGTAGAAATTTATCAATGGGTTTATCTTTCTATATTCAAATCCACGGTTTATTGGAAGCAGTTCAGAGATAGAGAAGCCAGACTGAACTAACTAATTGGATGAAATGTTTACGTGTTTGGAACACTTAATCTCTTGATTTTGGCTTGTTCAAAACTCAGACTTAGAATGTGACAGCATTTGTTTTTCTTAACTTATAAAAAATGACATCACAAACTGTGAAGAAGTTAAATAATACAGCATGATTGCAATTTTATTTTATTTTTTTTTTTGCAGGAGGTGGGGAGATGGGACATTGAATACTTGCTTGTTTCATGGAAGAAAACCTGTTCTTTATATAACAGCTCCCAGCAGAGACTGCATCTAAAACACTTAACATTCCAAAGTATAATAACACATATAAACTCTGTTGGGTGAGGCTTTCTGGGTGAGGCTTAGCTAGCTAAACAAGAGCTAGGATTAATAACAATAAACAGTTGTTGAAATTGTCATAGAGTGTTTAAAGACCTTCCCAAATCACTTACCATCTGCTGTTCCCCAAGGATATGCAGGAGATAGATACTTAAAATACTAAGAAATGTAACACTTGTGGAAGAGGCAAACTGATGCAGAAGTTATTTCTGATTCCCGTAGCACCTCATCTGTACCTTAGAATTCTCTCTACTTGCAATGTCATCAGGAAACAGTCACATAAAATGTACTGAATTTAGTTTCAGACTACTTGTAGTAGGACTATGATTTTTCAAGGATCTATGTTGTGGTTTGGTTTTTTGTGTGTGTGAGTTTCATGTGTGTGTGTGTTGTTTTGGTTTGTTTTTTTAAAAGATATTTCCTTTATCCAAATGAGGAAGCCCCAGAAGTGGAAGTCAACAACACTAACAAAGTATGTGATCATGTCTAACAGCCTCCTGTAGCGGTTTTCATCGTCACTTAGGGAAAAGGGATGACAATAGGAGAAAAAAAAAAAAAAAGGCAACTCCCTTGACTTGTGAATGTAGTCTGTGATGTCAGACACTAAACCCAAATCGGTGTGCAGAATCCAGCAGGTCTCAAACCTACTTGCTAGTATCCCTTTACATAGGGCAAGGTAGATCCATCCCAGGAGAAGTGCTGCAACATCTCCAGGAAGCAAGCCTCTCCCAGATCTATTTAAAATCTGTTATCTGTTAGGATGAATCCTGTTCTTCATCCTGCACCTGCAACCCTTGGTCTCCTCTGAAACGCAGGAATATGAGACAGGTTGCAGAAAAACTGTCACCTCCTTCTTCTCCCTCAACTCTTCTCAAGTGATTTAATCACTCAGAAGAGGGGATGGGAGCAGAACACAGTCGTGAGCATCTGAGTATGCTATGTGATGAGCTGTGGAAAACAAAGATTCACCTTGTTGACCTGTAAATGACCATTTGTGATTTAGCCTTCACTATTTCATCAGAGTGCATTTACCCATTACTGGAAGATGGAGTGGCATGGGAAACGCTCTGTTGACATAAGGAGCTGTCAGGCAGTTACACATTCCAGCCCCAGAATCCATTTTCTGCTGCAGTAGAATGGCACTCTCTGACATGGGTGAAGTATTTGTTTGCATATTTGGGGGCTTTTTTCCTCGTCTTTAAAATATCATGCTAGCATAGAATCAGGGNTTTTTTTTTTTTTTTTGTTCAGTGTACTTATAGCATACCTCGAAAACTGTATCCTGGGGTTTGGTATTTATTCCAAAACAAACAATGACAATTCCTACGTTGTGTTTTAGCAGTACAACTTTTGGAGTTTATTAAGTATTTCTTATTAGTTTTGTCTGATAATAAAAATAAGCAGAATTATTTACCTAACGAGGAACTTTTCAGTGCCATCAACTTTTGATCATGATGCTCTCATCCTTAGTGAGATAAATTGTAATAAAAATTAAAATAGGCTTTCTCCTTCTAAATCAGATTGTCATCCACACACCTCTTCTGCAGTGCCAAACAGGCCAACAGCTTCTATTAACCTGCTCCTTCGGCCTTTTTTAGAACAAAATCCAGTCTTTTGTGACATACAATCTAACAGACGATAGATTTATAACAGCAGGCAATGAAAATGAAAGAAGTAAACATCCAAGCCCTTTGAATTCCAAAGACTTGGTGAAAAAAAAAAATCATAAGCAATTTCATACAATTGTTCCGTTTGCCCTGTTTGGATACTTGTGAATTGCCATCTGATTATCTTTCTAAAGCTCTGCGTTACTGAAAGTTTAATATAGTATCTATTGTCTTACTTGAATCCAAATCTCCTGCATCACTTCAAACACTTAGCTCCCCAGGACAACAATATTTCTGAGCTAATATCATTCAGGGTTTGGTGCAGAACACAAAACATGCTGTAGTTAATAAGCTGACTGGACAACACTGTCTCTGCAGTTCTCAATGTGAAACACTACTTATTTCACATCAGATAATAAACTGCAAGTTGGAGCCATGTGCCGCTTTTACTGTGTCAATCTGAATGCTAGCAACCTGAAGGAATTCTGTATTTTAAAATCTGCTCTAAGACTTTATTTTCACAGTCTGAAAGGCAGAAGGTACCATTTCGACCAGCTATGCTGACTTATTGTATAAGGCAGCCCATAGAATTTCCTGAATTGTTGTGACCTATGGCCTTGTCGATTTTATCATTTGACAAACTTAAGTAGATTTGATTCCCTGAAATTTTCCTTAATCATTCATCTGGATCTTCTCAGCCTTCTCCAGTTTAGCATCTTGCATGAGTTATGGTTGTAAGAAAATGACCAGTAATACTTGCATTTGTGCTAGATACACTAGTGGTATTAGCTATTCACCACTAGTTAGTTTTCATTTTTTATATATCCGATGGCTGAATAAAACATTTGGCCACTGTATCACTGGCTCATAATATCAACTACAACCTACAAGTCTTTTCCAGAGTGTGTATTTGGTCGGTGGAGTCTTCTATCCTATAATATGAGTCCTGTTTCTTTGGAGTTACAAGTAGGAACGCATTTGATTTAACATAATATACACAGTCCATTTCTACCTACCCAGTTTAGCAGAATGATCACAATTTATTATTACATATATCAAATCCATATAATCCCAGGCATTTGGGGATTATCTGCTTATTTTTATGGAATGATCAAGTTCCTTCCTGACATGCTGACTTTGGGTAGAGTAGCAGCCGTTTTGGAAGAGTTATTCCTCTTTTCGTTGTGTTTTCCTTTTTCCAGTTTTCCACAAAAGCAGAAATATGTACCTTAACCTTTGTCAGCTCTTTATAGCCATAATCTGGCTTCATGTGCTCACAGGAAGACTTTTTTTCAAGAGGATAACTTTATCTTTTTGCATCCTTGGGAAATCCCAGAAATTACTTGTAGGCTCTACAGTGTTCTGTACACCATTGTCTTCTGATAGTTATTGGAACCCAAAATGTTTTAGTGACATAAACCATCCAGTTTCAGCAATTTTTTTTCATTTTATTCAAACTTGTTTTCTTCCAGTCCTGAATTCACTTTCATACACCAGCCTGAGGTATAGGGGAGCAGACTACCCACGATTCCTCAAGTTAAAAGGCCACAAAACAATCCACTTTTTTGGAAAACTGGGCCCATGAGAACTACTCATGAGCCCAAATAGTCTTTCCTGCCAGAATAATCTGACCATTTAATGTAACATTTACAGTGTATGCAGAGTAAAAACATTTACCTTCGCCAGTAGCACGCACAGATAACCAAACTACTTTCCTTCTTCCTGGTAACGATGAGAGAACAGCCAATGTGCTCATGAAGACGAAGCAACCTGAATAGTAGGAAGTCTTACCTATCCTCTCCTTTGGCATCAAGAAACATGTCACATCTCCAGTGTTAAAGCACAATGGCAAAATAAAATAGAAATCCTGGTTTTGCTTAATTTTCTATACAAAAGTTAAAGCAGTAGGCAACAGTAATGCACATTATATCTTGACAGTTTGAAGCAGAACTTTACAAAATTTGGCAGGTGCACATAGGACTTGCTGGAACAATGCATGTGAAAAGCTGATCTCTCTTGTTTAGAGTAAAAGCAATAACTCTGCGCCGGTGATCCGGAGGTGATTCAGTAAAGAAGAAGCTCTGAACCGGGCAACTTAGCGATTTATCCAATATTTTGTTTCGTGAACAGGTGATTGAAATGTGAAATATTTCAAAACATCACAGTATAAAAGCTTGCCTTTCTTTCCTTTTAGGAGGGCTGTTTCTTCTGGATTGCCTTCTCTCTCCCTATATAGCCTAAAGAGAGGCGCCTCCCACCTGGGAAGAGTCAGAAAATACCAGTCAGGTGGCAATTGAACAGACTATTGCTGCAGTTACATCACCTTCGGTACAGCATTGACATAAATGGAGACAGGAAAGCAAGAAGCCAGCTGAACTGAGTAGAAATGTGTTTTATATGGAAAACAAATAAGAAATAAAACAATGTTAACAGATCAATCCCACGGCCCCTGAAGCGTGTTGGTAAGCTGTGGATCAGATGCAGTCTTCTGAAGTATCATTTCAAAAGTCAGAGAAGTTCAGTCCTACTGGTGGGGAAGTAACTGGAGCCTGACGAGAAAGCCAGAAATACTGTCTTATCTAAGATGCAAAAAGTCGTGCCCAACTGTGATGAGTCCCAGCTTGTGTTCATTTTTTGTGTGTATATACGTGTAAATCTCTTACAATGATTCATTCTATTTTGCCACAGGCTAAAACTCATTACAAAACCCCAGATAATGTTTTTCTTTAAAGACTTTCATTCAGTTTGTTGATGCTCAGGAAGAAAGTTTACAGCTCCATATCCATAAGGATTTTTCTCTTCACCTTCTCTCACAAAGTTTTCAGAGTGGAACTCCTACAAGACTAAAAAAATGTACTTTTTAAAAATTGAAATACGAACATGCTGCAGCCACAAGATGTCACTGAGGCTAAAAAATCACTAGGAGGCAAAGTGGACTAGACATATTGCAAGGAAAATAACTGCAGTTCTAAAACAGGGCGCACAGAAAGTATCAGGGACAGGTTATATGTGTCAGTCTCCATCTATCTGATGAAGACTAGGCAGAAACATGCACGGTCTTGGCACACGGTTGACTAAACTCCAGCATGCATGGTCACAGTCTGTCCAGCGCTGACAAACACAGCCTCAGCAAAGAAGGCTTCTGATTTCACCCAACATGGCAGTGCCTGCATAGTTAAAAACAGGGAGCGGGACAGATGAGCTCAGCAGCAGCTTTTTCCAGAGCTCCACAAATTTGTATTCCAGTATCTCTGGAGACTAACTCCTGCCCTGGAGAAAGTAAATGGTGGACCAGGTTTCCTCCTCTTCAGCTACAGAAGTTATGTCAGCCAGGATAAAATCTCACTGTATGAACGAAGGCAAGAACTCATCTTCCAGTCCTATTTATGCCTTTTTTGAAATAGAGTAGAGGATATCCGTGCACAGCACCTGAACCTTTGGCACCGACTTCAATGCTGTGCAGCCTGCCCTATAACTCACCAGGCGCTCCCTGAAGGAGCCAGAGCTGCTCTCCAGGCCGCAGAGCCAGCTGCTCTCATGAGCATTACAGAACTACACTGCTACACTGCTAGCTCTGTGTATAAATAAACTTCTTTTTCCCTCTTGACCAGGAAAAAAAAAAGTATTTATTTATTTAATTATCTATCTATCTATCTATCTATCTATCTATCTATCTATCTATCTATCTATTTATTTATCTATGGAATATACGTTCCTTTTAAGACTTACACATCACAAACTATACTCTGCCCTAACAATAAATTCCAGGCACTTCAGTTACACTCTATTTTGAATTTTGCCTTTTGCCTTAGAATTTCTTAAGATATCTTTGAAGTTACGTGAATAGGACTATCAAAAGTTTCTCCAGAATTACTCCACAGGTGATTTTCGTTCATCCATGTGCAAAAAAGAGGAGAGAAAAAGTGAAGGGCAGAACATGAGGAATACACAATCCAATATAGATTTTGGCTACTATGTGCTATCAAACTATATTTTTAAATAAAGGCGAAGAGCTTAAAATTTGATTATCGATTTATCATCTTGTATTAATATTTAACTAAATTTTACATCTTTTAACAGAACCCTTCAAGCTTTGGGAATCCGAATGCATCGAAAGTCTGTGAGAAGATAAACATTTGGTTTAAAAACAAACAAAAAAACAACCTTCAGCGTCTATGGTAAGTATATCCTGGTTACCCTGGTGCAAGTCACAGCTGACTACAGACTGAAATCATGCTCCCAAGAACTTCCAGATTTTAGTGACTGGCTTTCAGCTTTAACGGACCTGAACATAGGTGCTAGTGTCTGTCGTATTCTCTATCAAAACATAAACTCAAACCACCCAGTTTAGGGAAGGTATGGCTTCAGATCTGCATTTTGCAGGTTCTGTCGTTTTTCCAGCTTGCAGTTAAAAAGTGAGAGAAAGAATAACTATCTGTAAAATGTCTTCACACATCACCAACAAAACAAAATTGCTGCCAGTTTTAAAAGCTCTATTTTGAGCCATTTTGAGGTGGAAAGGATTCACACTACAAAAGCTGTCTCTGCCACTGTTTAAGAGTCTCAACAAAATGCCAATGAATCAGAACACTAAGTAGAAGTAGTGTACTTGTCTTTCACTCCCTTCCAGGCCAAGGTGAAAATACATTGCGGGGCACCATGGCACCACCTATTCTATATCTACGAATTGTGATATAGCACATTCCACAAACACAGACGTCTGAACACTGTTTGTAATAGCTGTTCATAAGAGCACAGATGTGATTTATGCCAACTATTTTGTCTACTGAAAAAGTATGAAGAACAACACTGTAAAGGGCACTCAAAGAAACATGTCCACTTTGGCTGAAGTAAATACCCTAAGATCTGACACTGCAGAAAATAATAATCCAAAATAGAAATCCCTGATTTTGTTACATAAAATCATTTTTTAATCATCTGTATGTATGTTTTGAATATTGCTTCACAGAATAATTAAAAACTGTCTTAAAACCTGTTCAAAATTTCAAATCAAAATATATTTATCTGAGTTTCATGAAATGTGATAATTATGATTTATCACATTCTTTTGAGGTAGTATCTACACAGCTATCTACTCCTTTATCATGCCTGTCTGGAAGACAGAAGCACAGGTAGAGGTAAGCTGCATCATAGTGCCACTGTTTCTTAAAGGAGAGTTTTAATCAGAAGGTGTTCTCAAACATTAAAAATCTGTTATACATTTTAATGTTGATTTCTACATAAGGGCTTTTTTTGTTGTTTTGTTTTGCTTATACAGCAGTAAACTACTTTCTAATTTGAATGATAAAGTAAAGCACTGGATACTGCTAGCATTCAGTTTTACATAAAAATACATTTTGCAGGAGAAAGAAAGTAGCCTTTTGCTTCTCGATTAATTATGAGTGATTATTCATAGTGCCAGTATCTTTAGTGTGGACATTTGCCCATTTGGAATCAGATTTGCACCAGGAATCCCTGTCAAGAGTGTTAAGGTTGACATGAGTAACGAAAGGAACATGAACAGTTTGACTTTAACCACAATTATAAATTGTCTCCTTTGCCTTTAGAAACAACCTGTGAATTTCCAGAATGCCTACATCAGGCTTCCTTTGTGAAGCAAGAGTGAATATGGTCCTTACACAGGAAAAATAAGAGCAGAGACTCCTTAAGCAGAAATAAAAAAATCACACGTTCAAAAACTCCATGCCCCCCACCCCAATTCAAACTCTTGGATGACAAGTACAGATATTATATACTAAATTTAGGGCACTTTCAGACAGTGAACCAATAGGACAATTAATTATTTGGTCTTTTTTGCTTTCCTCTGCTCTCAGTGGCATCACTTCCAAAATGATGCTGCCATTTAACTGCTGCTATCTAACAAGAATTGCCAAAGAGGATCAATGACAGTTGCATTTGGAAAGCAGGATCTTTCTAGAGCGGGAATTGGCCAATGCTTTTCAGTTTCTTATTCACAAATACGACATACAGAAAACAGAGACTTCATGTACAAATATATGTATAAGAACCATGGGCAATTAAATGACATATGCAATGGATCTGCAAGAGTTACCATGTAAAACTGTGCACAAGCACAAGATATAAAACTTTATGTGTGAATATATGAGTATGTTGATAGGTAATGAAACTGGACACTGAACATTATTTGCAAAATTGTGTTAGCTTTGCGAATTAAAGTTGTTTCAGGTGAGAATTAGCCAGAGAATTTACATTTATTCACAAAAGCTAACATAGACCTAAAACGAGCATTTCACACTTCACTACAATGGAACTATCATCCACCTTAAGTGAATTCCACATTTTACTGGTGGGGAGATGAGAGCAGAGTTTGCTTGGAGGGTTAATATAAATAGATAAGGAATCTTTGTGACTCTACTTGTTTGTGCAGCATTCCAGTTTCCTAAGAAATGCTACGAATATTGCAAAAGGTGCATAACTTCTTCCTGAACTGATCCCTTCAGGGCTAAATCAAAATTAGCATTCAGACTGAGTGAATCAAGAAAGACATGTTTAATTATATTGCCAAGCAATATTAGCTTCAAAATATATTTAAAGCCTACAGCCCATCAGTCTAAGTGAAAACAGTCTGAAAGCCTCAACTGTCTTTTTCTCTTTCGGCTTTATGAATTATGGCTATCTTATTTGCCTGAAAGTGTATTTTTTACATGTAAGGGAACAAAGACAGTCTTACGTGTTTGGGCTGTGTTGGGTATTACATATTTGCCAATATTGACTTGATATCCCCAGAAATTTTGATTTCTTACAGAAAAAATCTTAAGAATATTTTTTTCCAATAGTAAAAAGTATGAAGAAAGGGAAAAAATGCAGTCAATCCTGTTAATTTCTGAAGTGCTTTCCAGATAGAACTCAAAACACAGAACACAAGATTTCAAACTATCACCGCAGCAGTCAGTTTTAGCTAATTTCCACTCAAAGCTAGGCTTGTTGGGGAAGAAAAAAGACTATAGATATAATAGGTTTTTGGTTGGTTGGTTGGTCATTCACTATTCAGCAATTTCATTCCAGAAAAGTATACCAATATTTCACCACTGATATAATACTAGGAAGCTGAACTATTCTAATATACTAACTTGAGAGTCTACTTCTGAAACCTCAGAAGACCATGTTTGAATCTGTCCAGCATGGAATACATTAGCAATTCACAGCTGCACAGTGGGTCATTTTTTTGAACAGTTTGGGACAGTTTTTAGACAGTAGTTTCTACTGTTTCAAAAGAGTTTGATATGAACCTTCCCTCTTTGATAGTCTTAGAACTGCGACTAAGTAGGAACAGAGGTCAAAATGTGCTGTTTTGAGGATGCCTGTGCAGGTAGATCAGGTTTGATTCAAGAATTGCATGTGTGTAGACACTGCTTTTACCCATTCCTCTGTGGACGTGGTATCTTCCAGTTCTGTTGAAGTGGCATCTGCCATGAACATTATTCAGCATTCTTGATTTAAGTCTGGCTGTTCATATTACAGTAAGGAAAATAACTTGACCCAATAAATTAATAACCTTCCTTCAAAAATAAGCAGAAAAAGAGCAGGTAATAATATAAGCATTTGTTTATAGTGATTTGGAAATAATCAGATGCAGTTAAAAAAAAAAAAAAAAAAGTGAAAAATGCATTAATGTGGGCCAAACCTAAAATATTAGTTTAGACACTGTTCTTCTCTTAGTAATTTTCAGCATAGGTTGCAAAACAAATTATAAAGGTCTCTGTTTCACAGACTGGGAAGGAAGGGCACACAGAGATATTGTAACTTGCTTATGAGGTGGAAATATTCAAAAATATTCAGATTAGGGGAGATAAACACCAGCCAGTGTAAAATGGAGCATTGCTACCTGTTAGACCAGATAGTGCCTGTTATAAAGCTTGCTTTCCAGTAACTCTGCAATGGTTTTAACTCCAGTGGGCCTGGATTCTATTTTAAAAGTTTGGAACAGTGGTTTTAGAATATAGTAAACCAGTTAGAATTTTTGTTTTATTTTGAGCAAGTTGTATCTAATTATTAAAAAAAAAAAAATCACTTCTAAGCCACATTATGTTTCAGCTATGATATGCAGTCTTCCAAAGTTTAAGTACCTTTTCTCAGATAAATAATTCTTCTGTAATACGTAATAAAGTCAGATTGGAACTACCGTCACCTAAGGCACACCTAAGATTTCAGTACCTGCATGTGATACAGAAAGCTAGAACCCAATTGAAATGAAGACCTGTGACATATAAGGATCATTCAGATATGAATGACATCTTACCTTTACAGTGCCATTTGTACTAAGTATTTCATAGCGGTCAGAATGAAGAATTGACTTCGTTGCCTTAGTAGCTGGCTGTCTGCTACCCTGATACTGAGGCCGCTCGGTGTTACAGGCAAGCTTACAGCTGTTTTATGATCTCTATGACAAGAAAGATGTTCTTGTCATAAGAGGCTTTGTATGAGATTTCCTTTTATGTATGTGACATGTACCCTACCTTATTTGGGATTACAATTTCACATACATTAAACCACTTGAATGGAGAGAAGTAGGTTTTGTTGTTTGCTTTTCCTAGTAAATAGTGAGCATGTTAATGTCTAGCTTTTGGGCCAAAGAATGTACCTTTTGTGGGCAGTAAGTAGTGTTTCCTTAATGCCCGAATAGTACACTTTTCTAGCAGACTATCTTATAAGCAAACATTGTATTATAGATAAAAATTTCAGAAAGAATGGAGTAGCACTGAGGCTCTGATTGAGCTGAAAACTTTCTTACCAATTCCAATAACTTGTTCCACACTAAATGGATTTTCAGTTTTGATGGGATGAAAACTACAGCAAAGCTATAACAAACCATTTAGTTCATTTATGGTAGTTATAGCAGAAGGGACATAGAAGACAACCTGTCCAGATAAGGGTAAGATGCGCTTGTGGTGAACCCTGCAGTATTGCTTTTTGTATTGTACCTGTTGTAGAATTGAGCAGGGTCTGAAGTCCCTAAAGTTTAAAGATCAAAATCTCATGGAATAGACTACTTCTTTCTCTTGTTCACAAAACATTAATATTTTGATCTTCCAACCCCAACAGTCATATTCGTTGCAAGTAACAAAGAGTGGCTTACTTGTAACTTATATTTAGGAAGAAAGATAAACTACAGGCAGCAGAGACATTTATACATATTGATAATCTGAGATATCAAAATACTTGTTTGATATAAAAGAAGTAATATGTCATTCCACCTGAGAACTCTTCCTGTGTATTGGACATCAGCTTTAACCTTAAATCGTATGTCACGTAACATCTCTCAAACTAACATTTATCAAATAGGTTTGTAGTATTTGCGTTTTTTTAGTGTAGTTGCCTTGATGCCCATTATGTCTTAATTGTCTTCAGACAGATTTATTTTTTCATTCCAGCTAGTGGTAGAAGAGCACTCAATAAATGCATCTAAACCAAGGAATAAGGCTTCTAGGTGCACATACATACTGTGGCCACTTCCTGAGCATCATCCCCCATGCTTGCCCTCATTTCCCTCAGAAACAGGCTGCAGCAGCAGGCAGAGATGGGATGTTTTGCAGTTCCAGAGACTCAGTGGAACAGAACTGCGGAGCACACCACCCATCCAGTGCAGGAATAGCAATAGGAGTTGTTAGTCCCCTATATGAAAACTGGAATTATTAACAGTGAAACCAAAAAAACACAGCTGTGTAAAAAAAACTTCCTTTTTGGTCAGGCTTTCGTTTTAGTCAGTACTTTTTGATTTTTTTTTTCGTTTTTCTTTTTATGATCAGTCAAAAATTAGGTGATATTAAGCAGTGTTTAAAAAAAATGCTTCAGTTTGAACTGTGAATTCTAAACCCTAAATTACAGCTTTGGGTTCATGGGTTCGTGCTTACTGGTTTCAGTAGATGAGAGTGTGCTGAATGAAGATATTTTCCTGGACCAGGGTCTCAATGCTGTTAACTTCCTTCTGTAGTGTCCCCTCACTCTGAGTCTTTCTAAACAGCTCTGAGTTACTGTCCCTACCAAAAGCTAAGGAGCCTCTTTGGCAACCTGATTGTCAGGCACGCAGGAGGGGCAGGCATGAGCCTACCTGCACTCAGGCATCCTATAGGGGAATGCTGGGGTTTCACAGGAGAAATAAAAGAAAAAAAAGGAAGAAATAGAGAGAAAGGGGGAGAGAGAAAGAGAGGGGAGAGGGAAGAGAGGGAGGAGAGGGAAGGAGGGAAGGAGGGGAGG
>VWYH01001676.1:0-20806 GCA_013399365.1 Pampusana beccarii | reverse complement strand
AGGAAGAGAAGGGAGGGAGAGAGGGAGGAAGGAAGGAAGGAAGGAAGGAAGGAAGGAAGGAAGGAAGGAAGGAAGGAAGGAAGGATCTTCTGCTATGTTTTCAGTGGTTTGGAAATCAGCTTTAAAATAGCAGAAAAAAGGAACAGAAGTACCCTCCAAGATTGTCATGGCTGGTGTTACAAGCTGTTTTAAAAGCATGTGCTGTAAAGAAAATATCATATTTAAGCAGTCGAAGCACGTGTGGAGTATTACAGAGCCTCACAAAGGAGATGAGAAATAACAAAGGAAAACATTTAAACTGAGAGCAACTTGCTTTAAGAGAATATCCTGAGTTCTAGCTGCAGAACATGCCCGCATACCTTGCTTGTGTATGCAATTTCAGACAAATGTTGACAGTGAAAAGTGACCATCTGTCAGAAAAAATGACTGTGAAGTGGTTGACAACCTCAGCTGTAGCCACTTCCCATTTACTTAGCATTATAAACATATCAAAAGATTTAAGCTATTTCCTGTGCTTCATGGTATGGCCTCCCACACCCGAACTACTTTACATCATCCTACTAGAATGTCCTATGGGGAATATTCACTATTCAACCAGGAACAGTTTTATTGAAGCACAACAGCACGAGGCTTTTTTAGGAACTGTCTCCCTGCATTCATTTTGCATTCAGACGTTCTTTAACGCTGCTGTGCTTCATTTCTTCCCCATTTATATTCTGACTTTTAAATGTAAAGAAACACCTGCTGCTCTTGTCATGAGTAGCTTGGCTAGCCCAACACCTCTGATAATCAGCTAATTAATTCATCACTGTTTCACTGCTGCTGCTTTTTGAATCTCTCCCATTACATGGAGTTAAACAACAATATTGATTGCCCAGAATATACAGTCTACTAACGGGCTTTGTAGTAACACACAGGCTAAGCTGGAGGCTTGAAGTAAAGCTAGGCTGCGGTTTGAAAGTGCCAGGTCTTACGACACTTAAAGGTCTGTTTGGAGACTGATTTTAGAATAGTAGATGGCACAGTGTAGGACTTGCCACAATACTTACATTTCCCCTCACAGTGCCTAGTTCATCTGTAGTTAATAAACAGTTGCAGTCCCCATTCTCCTGTATTTTGGGGAAGTCCAGAAAGCAGACAATCATAAAAAATGGTTGCAATACTCAGTAAAATGGGTTGTCCGTATTTTAAATAGTAGTTTCATGCCTTGATCTCCCAGAATCATAAATCAGGGTCAACATGCCTCCAAAGTAAATATTGCTGATAGCACAAATGCAGGAAGCAAAATCATCACGTTTAAATAGATGTTATATTAAACTATGAGGTTAATAAAAGCAGTCATAAGAACTCTAGCAGGGAATATAAAAAATTAATAAATTAGAAAAATCAGATCAACTATAACCAAAATGAAACATCCATAGATCCAGAATTTCATTCATGCACGTCTGGGTAGTGAAACAATAGAATAAAAAAATCTGTGAGGAAATTCCAGGTGGAGCTATCAGGTTTTCACTGTTCGTGTTAACTCTCATATAATATATAGGTTTTGTTAGTTTTGTTAACTCACAGACTAATTCAGAAGGAATGACTCACTTAACATATCACTGCTTTCCCAATCTGTGTTCCCGACAGTATCTCAAATGAAAAAAATGGTGGAAATGTACTTTTTCAACACTTATCATTTTCCCTATTCCTTCTACAATAGCTATACAGCATATTTTTCAGTGAAAGATTCCTCTCTCTAACTGTAACAATAATTATGGTTTACATTTTCTCAGAATTTCAGAAAGCACTTGTTTATCCCTGAGCTGCTCATGTAGCAAGAACTACACAACCTACTTAGAAAACACTCCCAAAAGGTGAACAAAAGGTGGGTCGACTACACACAGCCACTCACAATGCATCATGGATATTTTACCACCCTCCTGTTGTAGGCATGCAAGGAAAATAAAGGTTTTCCATCCCCCTCTGAAGGCTTGAACCACACCATTGCCCAGAGAGGGCAAACACCCGTGTCCCCTGGCTCTTGGAGAGGGCAGAGCCCCTTGTCCCCCAGCTCCTGGGTGTGGAGCAGCAGTTCCCATGCTCTGCACTTGCGGGTGCAGTGCACATCAGGCGGGGGCCTGCGGTGTTCCCTCCGCCCTGACAGGGACTTCAGCTGTTTGTACTGGAGCATTGCTAATCCTCAGGGACTGCGGTTATTGCTATATCATTGTTATATCTGCAGAGTCTGTGAGCACAAGGGCAATATCCTCATGCGTTTCCCCTCTGGCACAGTTGTGTCGGTTGTGACCCAGCCCAAAGTGAATTTACTTCTCTCCATTTCCCCGTTCTTTATAGCACCACGCTATCGGAATTTTTTTTTTTTTTTTTTTTTGTTAAACAGAACCCACTTCACTGCCACCATGGCCACAATAACTCCATTTGTTTTTAGGAGCACGGAATGAGGGAGGAAAGGGTGAGAAAGAGAGAGAGACCTGCGTGCTTGATGTTGAAGAAAAGCCTGTTTGTGCTTAATACATTGGAGAAATTGTTCAAGAACAGTTCATCCATGTGAAAAGCATAACCCCTACATGGCTGCCAAATTCAGTAAGGCCTAGTATGATCAGTTATGTAAGTGCCAATCCTAAAAGCTGAAGCTGCCTGGAGGCTGTTTCAACCTCTACACCCCATTTTTTTCTAAGGCTGTAGAACATTTGAGATGTTACTTGCATGCTCAGGTCAACTCCTTTTTTTTCTGCTTGTTTCAAACCTCTTAAAAACAAAAAACAAACAAACAAAAAAGGTAAGGACATCTGTGCATTTGGCAAGTTCCACAAAATCAACACCTAATTCAGGGAGCTGGGATACGGACACCATGTAGCGTAAAGGGACCTGACAGTACCGGAACAGTTACAGGGAAATCATGTGTTTTCATTCATTTTATGGCATCGTTAGTTAAAAAGAGTAACCCACGTGTTTTCACAGTGCGCTACGATTGGCTGATGGCCATTTCTTGACACCGTCATACCCACATGTTGTCAGGCAGTGCTTTGATTGGCTGCCTGTGTCCTTTGGGCCAGGAAGGGCCCAGATGTAAAAATATATACTTACGTCCAGTGTATACATATATAGAAACATATATGTACAAAGGCACGTAAAAATAGGTATATATTTATATATACATAGATACAGTATTATATATGTAATTATATATATGCATTTATAAAAATATAGAAATTAAATATATATATACAAACAAATAAATATATACAAACATAGGTTTGTAATGGATAAAGCATTATTTAACAAGAGCTAATGGGATGACTAATTAAAGCTTAAATGTAAATAGAAAGCAATTAAACAGAAGTTGGGGTCCCCCTCTTCACAGGGTTGCAGATCAAGCCCAACAGGCTGAGGGAGGATGACTTCAAGAGGGCTGAGGATGTGGGAACATGCCGAAGGCCTGCGGACCCTTCCTAGGAGGCCTACCAAGGGGTCCAAGGTGCAGACGCTGTTACGTGCAAAGAGGAGACTGATTCCAAGAGCTGGAACAAGAGGGTCCTGTGCCTGTGCTCAGCTCAGCAGGATGGTCATGCAAGGCAGCTGAGGCAGGCTTAGGGCTTTGTTCGGTCCTGCCAAGACACAGACAACTCTGCCTGCGAAACTGGAAAACCAGAGCAAAATGCCAGCTTCAGAAGAACACGCACATGGAGGCAGCAAGGAAAAAACCCAAAGGGGTTCCTGTAAAAGACCAGGTGAACCAGAAGAACTGGCCAGTGGGCCCATGAACTGGATTTCAAGATCAGTGTCACACAGAGAGAATGAGTAGTGGCAAGAAGCTCTCTTTAGCTGTGGTTGTGGGGGATCTCATAACTACCTGTAACACTATTATGAGGTGGAGTCTGGTGCTGTATGTGTCTACATATCCTTAGGTTGATGCTGCAAATAACAGGCGGAGGATTGAGCATGCCATTAAGACTGTCTTGTTAGAACATCCTGGTAACTGTAAAAGCACCAAGACACAGGCTTTGGGACACAGACTGCAGCCCCGTGCTCTCAGGGAACACCAGCAGGATGCTGCTGATGAGAGGGCAGGTGGTGGTGCTGTGATGGAGGCTCAAGATGGATGGTCATACCAGTGCTAGCTGTGCTGATAAGGCACAGCTACTGTTCAAAGGACATCAAAGCAAAACACAATGTTACAAACCAGGCCATTAATTAGTACAGCTAAGCAAATTTTGGGGGGTTGGAACAAAAAACTGTATGAAAGGTTTCAGCACTCACAAACCGTGATTATTTGTTTTCAAGCAGAGAGGGGTAGCAAGCAGTTTGGTGGTGATAAAAGGAATAGCGGGGCTGCTAGTACTGGGGCCTTGACTTACAGACCAGCAAAACAGAAGAAAAAAATGTTAGAATGAAGACTGCTAATTAGGAAAGCTAAATAGATTTTGCATCACTGCAAGTGTCTTATTGACACAGAGAAAGCACCAGAGCCCTTAGGTGCAAACTGCTTTTCTGAACATGTGGGCCAGTGAACAAGTTTCCCACTAGGTTAGAAGATGACCACCTAAAAGGCGTTTACCAGTTGTTGCAGCAGAGCTGGAGGAGGCATCAGGATGCTCTATGGCTGCCATGGAGCGTGTTAGGCAATGGGACTGGCCAGTGCAGAGGCTCGGAGCTGAGCAATATGTGGAAGAATATAGATTCGTTACTTTACACCCAGTATCCTTACTTGAAGTTTATGAATATGTGTTCAAGGTATAGAGCAATTTTTTTTATCATTTATGCCAGCTGTTTGAACCTGTGATTATGCTCAGGTTTGTCTTGAAGCTGTCTGCATGCACAACTTCATATTCTCTCACTATTAATTTAAACAAAGTGAATGCAACAGAGTTTTTAGATTGGGTCAGTACTCTCCTGCAAAGTAAGAGAGAGCTGTGTTTCAATCAAACTTTCATTCTAGCTGTCATCATCGTGAAAGCCCTTGGGGGCAGGGTTTGCAGAACCCTGCAGCCTCTTCCCTGATCCAAAATTACACATGAAAAGTGGAACAGCGACAATAATCTCTGTTTTGCTGTGACTCTTGCAGTACTCACAGCCAAGAGGGACCTGACAGATGCAGAACTATTAAGCAGATGAAAAGAGCTATGTGACAAACTGTGGTGGTCTGTGCGTGGGAAGGTCGTGTTGAGTGACATACTCTTGCATGAGCATCTCCTACATGCTGATCTATGTATCATTCTATCTGAGGGGTGAAAAGGTTGTGAGATTTTTAAACCAAATTGCAGTCTTAAATACCCCAGGATCTGTTTTCTTCTTTTGTATGATGAACATTATTATGGTGTTAAGGAGGTCAGGAAGATACTTGTGGTGAGAAACTTTTATGAGATTTGTCATATTAATACACTGTGTAACTGTGGCCATAGCTGTTATTGCTGGCTCTGCTTGTCTCATGACCATGCATTTATCTTGGGGAAAAGTATAAGGTCCCATGGCTGCAGCCTGTTGTGCAGTTCTGGTGAGTGCTTACATGGAAGCACGAAGCTCTGACTATTAAAAAAAAAAATCAACTTTTTGGCTATGATTTTTTTCTGAAAATCCTAATGTCTATGCAGAAAAACATCATGAATGTAAAAGCTGGAAGCGCCACATGTGCGATACACAGGTCTGTAATGTAAACCAGCATCAATGTTTCATGCCAATAATAAAAAGTACAGGATAAGGTCAAGGCTGTATTAGCTATGACATGGAATATATGGAGGAGACTGAAACGCTCATCCCAAAATACATTTTTTCCATGGCATTATCACCAAATGCCCCTTGGGATGAAGAAGAAGGGTTAGAGAGGAAAACTGAAGGAGAATGCGAGTTCAAAGGGCACATTTCTCCTGGGCTTTTTTCAGTTCCTTATAGTCATGAAGTTTTGGGAATACAATTACCTAGCACATAATGTCAAAGGCTATGATGCTACTTTGTTTTCAGTCAGCTTCTAAATTAAAAAAATGTGTGTGTAATTAATCTCCTAGGGTGGTAAAATCATCTGCGTAGAAGTGCCCCACCTGAGTGTACATTTCATAGACTCTTTAAATTTGTTCCAATGAAACTAAGCAGCTCTCCCCAAGCTTTGAGTATCAAGATCTGCGAAAGTTATTTCCCTGCTTTCTTCCCATAACTGTTGAAAATCAAAGTTATATGGGTCCTCTTCCACCACTGGAATATTATGGGGTGGACAGCATAACGTTTGAAGAAAAAAATCAATTCTTGGCATGGCACAAAACTAACCAGGAGATTTTTTACCTGCAAAACTAACAGTTACTATTGGCAACAAGGTGTTAAAACGTTGAGGGAGACCTGCAGATCATATAAGAAAGAGATTATAGTGATGAGCCATCACACATCTTGAGAAAACGGACAGTGAAAAGGTGAAGGTTTGTTGCTATAAAGGTCTCTTGCAGTACATTACACTGGGCTGTACTTGCATGTCCATGTGCCAGCTTGTGTTCCTTAAACCTAACACAGTTACACTCCTCCCTTCTGGCAGCTACCATCATCAGAAAAAGAGATTTTCAATCCTTTCTATTCAATGGCTTATGTATGTCACCAAAAATGAAAATAGTCAAATCTATCATGTGCTACAAGATAGTGAATATCAAATAGGATCCTACATCTTAGATGGTCATGTAGTCATGGGTAGGGTGCCTACAGATTTTTTATTTAATGGGTGCTTTTTCCATGGCTGTATCAAATGCTACCATGAAAATAACTGGAAGCCTCTGGCAGGGGTCACCTTTGGATACGTGTATGACACAACACAACAAAAGATGGACCATCTGAAGGGAGTGGGTTTTAATGTAAGATCTAAACAGGTGCGTGAGCAGGTCACAAAGACAAAGTCAGACATACATAGAGCTTGCAGACAAGCTGCTCACACAGCTGGTCCCTAAAGTGGTGCTTTTTGGTGGCAGGACAAATGCAGTTTGTAAGAATTATGGACTAGCTACTGACAGAAAAATTTATCAGCATGGTTTTGCTAGCATCTATCCCTTCGTCAGCAAAAGAGCACATTACCCTCTTGGACACCGCGGAGTTATTTTTGGGAATTTTGACACCCTGACAGCCTACTTTGCTCTTCTGAGAAGCATTTGAATAAGTTACGTATGTATCACTTGGGTATCTGGTTGCCAGTTTAAATGCTTCTACGCAGAGGCTTTTAGGATAAGAACTGGTCTTTTCCAGCCAGACTGGCTGGCTCTTTACAGTTCCAAAATAAAAAAGACTAGTGTTCAACAGTAAATAGAGACCTGAATAGAGATCTTGCATTGCTATCAGTGTAGACTTATGAACACGATGTCCCAGTGTCCAACCCTCCTGGAAATGTTGGTTGGTCATTCCCCTGGCAGAGAAAAGCAATATTCTGCATTGCTTCTGGTGACCTGATGAAGACCATTTCTGAAATTGCCCAGAGCATGTTGAAGGAGATAATTGAATTAATGCCCCAAAAGATACACATGCCGAAAAAGGTTTGCAGATTCATTAAAAGACTAAGTAGTCTAAGTATGTCCTTCAAACTCCTGTTCCATGCAAGGCTATCATAGGCATGTGTCCATCCAAGTCTACACATAACAACAGTGCCTGCTGAAAAGGAGAGCACCAGATAAGTAATTTCTACCCTCATCCAAATTGTAGTAAAAACTACAGTCTGTCAAACCTCAAGCTCAAATCAGAAAGGAATCTCTAGTTTAGTAGGCTGGGTGGGTTCTGGATGGGTTGAATGGATGCAAAGTGCTTTGTAGAAAAGTGTCCTTTCAACATATTGCCGTATTGGCATCATTGCATCTTTTTGGCGTACAAGGTAGATAGAGAGCACTATGTACTTAGAATTTGTCTTTCTTCCCCACACTCCCCAAAAGCAAAAGTTTTTTCTTAAACCTGCTGAAGAGCCAGTAAGACGCCTTTTCCTACAATACTGAGTCATGTTAAAGTGGTATAGGCAAATAACTGGTCAGGATAAGGATCATTATGGAATCATAGACTGATTGGAAGCAACCTTAAAGGTCATCTAGTTCCAACCCTTCTGCCATGGGCACAGTCACCTTCCACTAGACCAGGTTGCTCAAAGCCCCATCCAGCCTGGCCTTGAACACTTTCAGGGATGGAATACCCACAACTTCTCTGGGCAACTTGTTCAGATGTTTCACTACCCTCATACTGAAAAATTCCTACCTAATAACTCTACCCTCATTCAGTTTAAAGCCATTACCTATAGCCCTATCTCTACATACCATTATAAAAACTCCTCTTCCAGCTCTCTTGTAGGTCCCCTTTAGGTACAGGAAGGCTGCTATAAGGTTTCCCCGGAGCCTTCCCTTATTCAGATTGAGCAACCGCAACTGGCTCAGCCTGTCTTCATAGGAGAGGTGCTCCAGCCCTCTGGTCATCTTCATGGCCTGTTCTAGACTTGTTCCAACAGGCCCATGTCCTTCTTATATTGGAAGCCCCAGAGCTGAATGCAGTACTCCAAGTGGGGGTCTCATGAAAGCGGAGTAGAGGTGCAGAATCACCTCCTTTGACCTGCTGGTCACTCTTCTTTTGATGCAGCCCAGGGTGCTGTTGTCTTTCTAGGCTGCAAGCTCACATTGTAGGATCATGTTGAGCTTCTCATCAACCAACACCCCCAAGTCCTTGTCCTCCAGGCTGCTCTCAATCCATTCTCCATCCAGCCTTTATCTGTGCTTGGGATTGCCCCGATCCATGTGCAGGACCTTGCACTTGGCCTTGTTGAACTTCATGAGGTTCACATAGGCCTACCTTTCAAGCCTGTCAAGGTTCTTTCTGGATGGCATCCCTTCCCTCCAGTGTGTTAACTGCACCACACAGCTTGGCGTTGTCAGCAAACCTGAGAAGGGTACACTTCATCCCACTGTCCATGCTGCTGACAAAGATGTTAAACAACGCTAGTCCCCATACCAACCTGTGAGGAACACCACCCATCAGTGGTCTTCAGTTGGACATCAAGCTGTGGACCGCAACTTTTTGAAAATGACCTTCCAGCCAATTCCTTTTTCCATCCAATCCATGTCTCTCCAATTTTTGAGACAAGGATGTTGTGCAGGACAGTGTCAAATGCTTTGCACAAGTCCAGGCAGATGACTTCAGTTGCTCTTCTGTTATCCACCAATGCTGTAACCGTGTCGTAGAATGCCACCAAATTTATCAGGCATGATTTGCCCTTAGTGAAGCCATATTGGCTGTCACAAATCACCACTTTATTTTCCATGTAGCTTATATAGTTTCCAGGAGGATCTGCTCCACAGTATTTCCAGGCACAGAGGTGAGATGGACTGGCCTGTAGTTCCCCAGGTCTTCCTTTTATCAGTTTTTAAAAATAGGGATTATGTTTCTGCTTTTCCAGTCAGTAGGAACTCCATCAGACTGCCATAACTTCTCAAACACAAGAATAGTGGCTTGGGAACTTCCTCTGGCAGGACTTGTGGATGCATCTCATCAGGTCCCGTGGACTTGTGCACCTTCAGATTCCTTAGATGGTCTCAAACCAGATCTTCTCCTACAGTGGGCAGTTCTTCATTCTCCCAGTCATTCTGTTTGCCTTCTGCAACTTGGGTGATGTGACTGGAGCACTTGTTGGTGAATACTGAGGCAAAAAAGTTTTTTGGTACCTCAGCCTTCTCCACATTCTGGGTAGCCAGGTCTCCTGCTTCCTTCTGGGGAGAGCCCACATTTTCTCTAGTCTTTCTTTTTTCACCAACCTACCTACAGAAGCTTTTTTTGTTGCACTTGGTGTCCCTGGCCAGATTTCATTCTATCAAGGCTTTAGCTTTCCTAACCTGATCCCCGGCTGCTCGGACAATTCTTCTCTGTATTGCTCTTAGGCTACCCAACCTTGCTTTCACCCTCTGTAGGCTTCCTTTTTGTGCTCGAGTTTGTCCAGGAGCTCCTTGTTCATCCATGCAGGCCTCTTGGCATTTTTGCCTGACTTCTTCTTTGTTGGGATGCATCACCCCTAAGCTTGGAGGAGGTGACCCTTGAATATTAACCAGCTTTCTTGGACCCCACTTCCCTCCAGGGCTTTATCCCATGATGCTCTACCAAGCACATCCCTGAAGAGGCCAAAGTCTGCTCTCCTGAAGTCCAGGGCAGTGAGTTTGCTGTGCACCCTCCTCCCTGCCCTAAGGATCTTTTAAGTCCACCATTTCATGGTTGCTGCAGCCAAGGCTGCACTTGAGCTTCACATTCCTCACCAGTCCCTCGTTATTGGTAACAAGGTCCAGCAGACAACCCTGCTGTGTTGTCCCTTCAAGAGATATTGGAGTTCTTAAGACACCCATAAGGACCAGGGCTTGTGAACATGAGGCTGCTCCTATCTGTCACCTTGTGCACTCAGTCCCCCTGTTCAAGTGACCTGTAGCAGACTCTCACTATAACGCCACCTGTCCCTGCCTCCCCTTGAATCCTGACTCACGAGCAATCAATCAGCCCCTCATCGGTCCCCAAGCAGAGCTCCTTGCACTCCATCTGGTCATTGATCAGACCAACTGGAATGCTGTCTCTGTGGGGCACTTCCACCTATTTCTACTGGTGTCAGTGGCAAGATTTCTCTTAATTTCTTAAATGCAGTGATCCTGCCCAGATTGAAGGGAAACAGACAGAAGAGTCAAGGCCACTTAGATCCCAAACCTGGAGATATTCTAATACACTAGTAAAAATTGTGTTCTGCCTCTGCCTGCGTAATGCACCAAATCACACTTAGGTCTTTCCCTTTGGGGTTTCGGGCAGTGTTCTGGCTGGACCTACACAGCCAAATTCCTATGGGTGTTGTGAATAGATGGGGGTCACAGTCCAGCAGGTTTATGCTGGCTTAAATGTTATTTCTGACTAAATCTCATCATATTTTGTTTACCTGAAGACAGCATCTTTCATTCCTGGCTGAGAAGTTCTCCACTGTAATTGTGAGTAAGTCTTGATAATTCCCACAAGCCCTGCAAAGCAGCTAGCAAGAAGAACAAATAAATTTTGAATTGCTTCTAGTCGTGTGAAACTTGGAGGTCTGAAAGTGTGAGGTTAGATGATCTCCCAGGATACATCTTAAGCCCACATTTGAGCCTATTATTTATTGGAAGGAAGCTAGTGGAAGTGGAGGAAAGAAAGAAAGAGGGAAGAGAGATTTAGCTGTTTAAACTAAGTAATAAGTTGTAAGGGAGAAGTACCACAAAAAAACCCCAAACGGAGTTCAGAAATGTGCATGCATCTAGAATGCTGGCTCCTTGGTTTTGTGCCCTTAGTTCTGTCAAGCATATTCATTAAAAATATAAAGATTTTGTTCAATACAGTTCTCCTTGGCAGTACCTGATTTCAAAAAATCACACAGCCTCATGACACAGCTAGAACAAAAACTGATTTAAGGGTCAACAAACACAACATATTGGGGTTAAAGAAAGTATACCACAGTTCGGTTTTCCTCCTTTGGGAGAAGGCCTCTGCTTCATGGGGATTAACAATCCCCATTCAAAACTGTGCTACATTCAGAGCAGTAGGGAAGACTATATCCTTTGTTGGCATGAAAGGGTGGGTCTTCTTTGACTTCAGCGGAGTTTAACTTATTTATGCTAGCAGAGAATTTGGCCCTGAAATTATTACTTGCATTATAAGTACCTTCCTCTGCCAGAGCAGGATTATTCGCCCATTCAATGTATTTTGGAGCCTAGCATTAAACACACAATGTTAAGCATTCTGTATGACAGGGTTTTCCCTATGCCTTTTGGGATGCTAACTCATTAAGAACTTTTTTCTGATTGCTCAGCCTATGCTGATTTCTCTTTATTACCATCTGACACCAGTACTCCCAGCTCTACTCCATAGTACTACCTACCCAAAGCAATTCTCCATCCTTTCTTTGTGCACAACTATTGTGTTTCAGGAAACGAAGGATCCTCTTTCCTTAGCACTAACTTATGCATATCTGATTGTTCTGCAAAATGTTCAACACTCATTATTACAAGAGTTAGAAGTTAGTTTAAGATACAAGCAAAATGTCACCTTTGATCTTGCTATGTGCTAAAAGAGTACAAAAAAATCCTGTTGAGAAGGTTGCCAGGAAAAAGTACGTGAAAATGTACAACATACTTCTGCCCCTATATGTAGGTGAATGGAGATTGCCAGATGCACTAGAGGCACTCTTTAAAGGGGAACTGTAAAGAAAGCAAATAAGAAGCCTCCTGCTTCTCCTCTGGTGCTGGAAGTACACTCTGTACACTCCCTGACACTGTTGCTAAATGCCAAAGACTGAGAGCTGCTTGTTGAGATGGATTAGATGAGCAGAGCTCTAAAAAAAGGCTAGCAATTCCTTGGCCCCCTCTATGGCCACTTGCTTTGGATTCTCCAAGATCATAACGGTAACTTTGCTTTGTGATCTAGTTTCGCTTTTCTTATGTATTTTAAACAGCAATTTACCATCCAAGATCCATCAGATATCAGTAAGGCTATTTACGAAATAAAATAGTATTCTATTGCCAGTAAAGATGTCACATAAAATAGCTCCCAAGCCCTCCTTTTGAAATTCTTGTTATTAGACAGCTCAGTAGGAGTTTAGCCAATATACATACTTTCAGACTATCCTGAATTGCAGAAGCTGGAGGTCCTGCTCAGCTCCTGATACAGTAATTTTGTCATTCCTTTTCAAACAAAAATATACATCTCATGATGTCTTTGTAAGCAAATATTTACACCTTTGCAGGATGCTGCAAGTAGTTCCTCTTAATGCACTGTGAAGTAGGTTAAACTGAGCAGAAATTGATGCCTAATATAAAACTGGTCTCTATAAATGAGAAGTCAGAGTATCATGATTTTGGCTGCGGAGCCTCACTGGACTTGAAGAGCTAAACTGCTGGAGCCCAAGTGTAATTCTGATGCCAAACATTTGTCTGCACGCTGTTCCTGTACAGTTCAGGCTCAGATTTGTCAACATCCCTGTGACTTGGAAAGCACTGCTCCTCCTTGCCTCACATGTGGAAACTGTCCCCTGTTAATGAAGTCATACTGACTGATCATAGCATGCTCCAAGTGAAGACGGATCGTGGGGCATGGGAGACACACAAAGAAGGGCCCTGCCCTCCGCACCCCAACACACACCATTTTACAGCCTGTGCCTTCCTAGCAGGGAGAGAATGCGTAAGTGTCACATCCTCCAGCTCTCTGCTGAGACATGTTCCCAGCTTTGCCTCCGGATGGTCACCACCTGCAGTACGCTTCTGCAGAATAGATGTTTATGACGCAGGGAATTAATTTTGTCTTTTTGTCTAGATGCCACAGAATTAATTATTTTTGAATATAGCCCCTCCTGGATGAAGGTTTTGGTCGCATGCTGCACAGCCTAAAATATAAAGTCAGTAGAATTTTCACTGCGAAAGGCACTTACCATTACAGTGTACTTGTTTTCTAAATTAGGTAAGTTGACCTAGAAGTTCATCCCTGGTTTTGGTCTCTGGGCTTAATTTAATCAGAAAGCCAAACAAAGTTTCTTGCAGTGTAGTCTGCTATGGTTAAGGTGCTTCCTTCAGTGATATCATTACCTTAAACCACAAAGAATTACCCTTCCAGGTTCATTTCCCCAAACAGTCCAGAGAAGGTATGGTCATTCAAGAACAATATCACTTCCCAACTTATTGGAATGATTATCGTGTGTAAAGGAAGCAACAAATCAGTAACAAATGGGGAGTGGAGCTTACATTTTGGAGTTAAGCAATTCCAAAAGGAGGAACAAAAACGTCATAACAATAAATGAAAATGCTAGATCTGCCAGTGTATTACAAACTGTGTGGTCTTCATTATCTATATGGTCCTAGTTTTGAAAACAACTTATCTTGAATTTTTTTAATCCCGATGACAACTTTTTAACTGAGTATGAACATGACACAATTGTATGAGATAAACCTTTTAACTGAAAAATCGTATTTGAAAAATATTTGTGCTCCATTTAAAAAATTTGCAATGGCAATAGAAATGTCTTGAAGATTTCAAACCCCGAGGTGATACATTGGATCACTCCAAAACTGAATTCAATATGGTGGCCAGTAGTAGAATCTCACAATGAATTATTGCAGAATAGTCTCTACAGTATCATCATTATCCTCTGTTTGTATCACTTTTTTTTTTTTTTAAAGTATTAAAGGATTTCCAGTGCTTCAAATGCAGTCAGCGTAAAGCTTACTGTCTCAAAAGATGTATGTCAGATATAAGATGAAAAGAAAAATGTCAGAATATAGAGAGAGAGTTATAGATATATAGATATATAAAAGACAAACACCAAACAGATAGAATGGCTCAAGCAAGTAACACTCCCCACCAAACATCTGGACACTGCAAACTCCAAAGAAGTTGCTTCATCAGAATCCAGATTTTGCAGCTGTCTTGTAATGAGCTGAACCAAAACCTTGGACCTGATAATATCTGAGTTTTAAAGAAGTTTGAATTTGGATCTTAGTTTGTAGCTCTGGCCCAGTTACAACACATGCATTTTAGATGTTTCTGAGCCACTAAAATAACTGAGCTTTGTAAAAACAAAAACATTTTGAAATACCTGTTGAGATGCTTTGCCCCATTAAGAAACTGGATTAATTAATTTTCAATTTTCTTATTTGGAATTTATTCACATACTCACTTACTAGAAGTTTAACTGTGCATACTGCACTAGTCCTAGGCAATGTGAGTGCATAATGTGTCCATAAGTTCCACCTTCTACATTACTAAGGAATACTGGATATTTGAGAGGCAACCAAATGCCTTTTAATGGTTTTGTTTGCATACAGTATTACTTTGCTTGGTAAGCACAAAGCAACATCTATTGAACTGCTCAATTATTTAGAGCATGGTTTCTCACATATCAGTCAGAATACTTAACATTTTTCATAGGTCATTTAGAAATCTTGAAGATCATTGGTATTCACCAGAATATTTTCTCTTGCAAGATAAGAAGCATTTTCGTTTGAATAGAAATATAAGTAAATAACACTTCCTTATTTCCTTGTTTGCCACCACACGAATTAATTCATTTTGTACCACAGAGAGATTAAATACCTTCTTCAAATGCTATTGCTTTTAAAGAGTTATTTTATTTATTTCATATATATCATGTGAGATAGAAATAATTACACAAAAGGAACCTGACAACAGTTTGTCAGAGAACAACTATTGTAGCCAGAGATATACACAGTCTGAGTCCCACTATAATAAATGTGGTACCTGTTGATACACATAGTTAAGAGGTCTTGTGCTTGGAGGAAGTGATGTTTGAATATTAAACAGCACTCTTGGACCCCCTACTTTCTAGAGCCTTAATCCATGGGATTCGTTCAAGTAGGACCTAGAAGAGGCCAAAGTTCACCCTGCTGAAGTCCATTCTTGTAATCCTACTTACCGTCCTGCTTCCTCCACGCAGGATCCTGAACTCCACCATCTCATGGTCGCTGCAGCTGAGGCTGCCCCCAACCTCCACATCTCCAACCAGTTCTTCTCGGCTCGTTAAGACAAGGTCTAGCATCGAACCTCTCCTCGTAGGCTCCTCCACCACCCATGTCAAGAACTTATAATCAACAATCTGTAAGAACCTGCTGGACTGTTTTCTCTTCCCAGCAGATGTCAGTGTGATTGGAGTCCCCCATGAGAACCAGGACTTGTGATTGTGAGGTTGCTTCCAGCTGTCTGTAGAAGGCCTCACTGACTTCGTTCTCCTGATCAGGTGGCCTGTAGTAAACACCCACAGTGTCACCCTTGTTAACTTGTCCCTGAAATTTACCCGTAAGGACTCAACTCATTTGTCATCCCCTCCTAGACAGAGTTCAATACATCTGGGTTGCTTTCTCACATAAAGTGCAACTCCTCCACCTTGCCTTGCTGGCCTGCCTTTCCTAGAACATACATAGCATTCCATGACAAAATTCTAGTCATATGAGCTGTCCCACCATGTCTCTGTGATTACAATGAGATCATGGCCCTGTGGCCACACTTAAATCTGTAGTTCTTCCTGTTTTTTCCCCATGGTACGTGTGTTTGTGTACAGACTGCTGTGGGAACTGCCACGTGCCTGGTCACCCGTGCTCCCTGGGGCCATTCAAATCTCTTGTGGTTCACACAGAATCACNTCGTGACACTCACCCTTTACATATTTATAAACATCAATGAGGCCACCCCTCAGTCTCCTCTTCTCCAAACTAAAGAGACCCAGCTCCCTCAGTCTTTCCTCATAAGGGAGATGCTCCACTCCCTTCATCATCTTTGTTGCCCTCTGTTCCACCTGGCGATGCCCAAGTCTTGCAAGACCTTCCGCCTCCTGGCATGAATGGCACCGCAGGCTGTTCCTCCTTCCTGAGGTACCACTCATGTCGTACCAGCTACACCTCAGCTGGAGAGGTGGGTGTCACAAGTAGTGTGCCTGGAAGCCTAGAAGCAGACGTGAAACTGTGCCTTTATCTGCTGCTCTGCAGTAGAATTACACCTTCACTGAGGAGGTCAATGGCGAAGACTCGTCAGCTGCAGCTAAAGGGCCAGAGAGCTTTATAGAGTTCTTCCCACAGAAGGCTGGAACAGCAGCAGGATAACAAACTACCTGTGAAACACAGAATTTTTCTCTCGGTTGAGAATTTGGGGAACCAGAATTTCCCTTTCTTTCAGGAAAGAAAGATCTTCTCAGAGGCTTTTCTGAGAGCCGTGTGTCAAACTGCACTTCAAACACCATGAAGATTACAGTCACAACTACCATTTAGAAATGCAAAGTTCTTGACTATAATTTCATTCAAGTTGCTGTAAATGCCATTTTTAGCTGTTCTCATTTTTTTGAGACCCTAGAAAGCATTTAGCAATCTTATAAGTATTTTTAACTTCTATGAGAGCTAGAAACCGATAAGTGAAACCCAGATCATCAGTAATCATGATCAAAACAAGAGGACAGCAGGCCTCTACACTGGCAGGGACCATCTCTTCTTTGCCCACTTAAGCAGCAGGTAAAACAGCTAGTTACCATGCCATAGCTAGCACATCATTTGCCCTACATTTCTACCTAGCTTTGGTTCATGAGACACACAGAAAGGAGGAGGATGGTGAAGGAGTGTCTCTCATTTTTGCACCCATTTAACTTACAAGAGGAATAAATGCTATTAAAATGAATCACAGGAAACCTTTCACAAAGCATCAGGACTATTCTTCGGTTCATGTCAGATGACAGACTGAAATCTCACAGGCCTTGTAATAAGATACAGTGCTTTCTGTAAGTAAACAGAAGTGCTGTTTCAAAGCTGTTATAACAATCAAAATTAATCAACACTCTTACTGGAAATTTAAGTAACTGAGGATTTAGTTATACTCTTAGGTGTAACCTCAAAGTCTGTGGTTGCAGCAAGTCAGTAAGACAATAATAAGTGGTTTAGACAAACAAGTTTGGAGAGGATCAGACACATAGCCAAGTCCAGCTTGAAAAAAAACACTGTAAAAAGGCTTAGCCTAGATAACTGTCTGTAGAATTTCTGTTCTGTGTGTCATCACAGAACAGAACAGAACCCACAGCACTTCTCAGCAGCCTGCAGAAAAGTTAAAGTCAAATGAAGAAAACACACAACTATAAAGAAACATAGGGAGCCAGCAGAATGAACAGGAGGTCTCACAAATCTCATGGCTTCCTGATCTAACAGGGACCCCTTTGATGAGCCACCCAGCTGATCCTCAACAGTAAGTTATGCCTTACCTTACTGAAGAGAAAGAAAAAAAAAATCTGTTGGTTTTTTTTTCCTGGTTTGATCTAAATGAAAAATACTTCTTCATCCCAAACATGGTAGTTCTGATAGCTGGTAAAATCCTGAGCGTATTAATTGGTCGCATTAGTCAGACATCAGATAAAAATTATTATCAGTAACCACATTTTATCTATATTTCCTTTATTTTCAGTGCAGTGCTTCAGAGAAAGATGACAATGCCCAGCAGCCCGCCTTTTAAGTGCACACAGAGGAGGGCAAGAGAGGGAAGAAGAGTGGGAGAGACGAGAAGAGAGTCTTCTTCTTTGGCAAGGAAATAAGCCTCCACAGAAACTAGCAGAAGACTCAAAGCACATAGTAGTACAGCAATGCCAGACTGCAAACAAACAGTAATCCAGGCTCTTTTCAAACTCCTTTTGGAATATGATATACTCACATATTCAGAATTTTGTTCCTGATCTCCTAGGTGCGATCTTATTTAAAACAGAAAACCCTGCTCCTAAATATTCCAAGCTTCATATTAAACCAATCTGACATTATTGGCCATTCATCTTATTTTAAAGATTACAGGGCATCTCTTTAGATGGTTGGAAATACTATTGCAACAGCATTTTAGCAGGTATTTCAGTGTTCAGTTATAAATAATTTCTCCATAACTAAATTTATAACCATTTGAATATGCACTCTTGTTCTTCTTTAACTTAAAGAGTATTTCATTTTCCTTAGATACTCTGTTTTGCAAATCTTCATAGTAGCCCTTCAGTGCACCTGTTCCAATTTTGGTTCATCTTTCTTCAACATACATGATGATGACTGTATATCACTGGTGCTTCCCTGACTGTATAAAAGTATCTATTGATAGAATTTTGAGGGGTTTTTGCAGCTGCAATATATTGTCCTCCCAAAAATAAATTCCTGTTGACCGGAACACTGTGATCACTTTATTCTTTAACTGTCCCCAGTTATTCGGTTTCCCACTTACATAATACTATTTCTGGTATCTGATTACATGCTTAGAGGCTTGCACTAATAAATATTACTCTATGCCACTCTCATCACTGTCAACAGAAGTAATTAACATCTTCTAGTCTATGCTGGGGGACAAATACTACAAGCACTCCCCTGGTTGTTAGACATTTGCCCCAGCAAACAGAAAAGAATGATAAAAAATCATCAAAATGCAATTCCAGATAGAAACCCAAGGTCAGCTCTCATTCAGGTATTCCAGTCAGCATGATGAGAGAGCTCAACTGAGTAAGGCCTGGAGATCAGGCTTTTGGCTCTGCCCTTCCACCAGAGTGCTGATAGCTTTTGTAAGTCACACCCCAGAACTAATTTTTAGTTCCCCATCTGAACCTCTGCTCTGTCTCTGAGAAACCACTGCAGTTTGACTAATGGAGAACCAACGGTATAAACGATAAAAGGCTGCTAGACTTTCATGTTCAGCCAGCAGCACCCGACTTGCATGCTAGATGCAATATACAAGTGTTGCATTATTCAAAGGTGGTACCAAATATTTATTATAATGTTTATTACTTAGTTATTTAACCGACTTGTGCAGCGTTACCCGAATTGTACATGAAAGTCTAAAAGGTGGCTTTATGCAGCCTATGTTCATTCTAGAGCTAGGTGCCCCCAAGTGCTTTTTCAAACTGCTGAATTAATTAAAGAGAATTTTAGGCTTTGTCTCGTGTTGTTTATCACTTCAAAGGACAGCTTCAGCACTGGGCATAGTCAACAGTATAAAAACCTATGCCATATGCCTGTGGTAGTTTCTGTGGAAAGGAGTGCTAGATATAAAGAGGCCTTGCAGAAATTAATAAACACTTGTTACTGACCTAGGAGGAACACAAGGGAGTTCATGATAGAGAAATTCCCATGTATGCTAATTAAAATATCTTCTTTACCACAACAACTCAGCAGAGTAGAAACTTGGGTGACCTAAAGACTGGGTATAAAACATCACAGTGTTTTGAAATAGAGGCCTTAGTTCATACACTGCTAGTTGAAGACTAAGGAAGGTATAAAAACACAATTCCTTGGAGAAAATTGCTTCCACTTCCAAAGCGTTTCCTGATGTTCAAAGGGAACCTCCAGTATTGCAGTTTGTGCCCATTGCTCCTGGTCCAGTCACTGGGCCTGGCTCTGTCCTCTTTGTATCCTCCCTTTTGGTATTTAACAATATTACTAAGATTCCCCTACACCTTCTATTCTCCAGGCTGAACAGTCCCAGCTCTCTCAGCCTTTCCTTGTATGAGACATATGCCAGTCTCTTCACCATCTTACTGGCTTCTTCAGTCCAGACTGGACTCTCTCCCATAGCTCCACATCTGTCTTCTACAGCAAAACCCAGAACCGGTCATGGTAGTCCAGGTGTGGCCGGAGTCCTGTTAAACAAGACCGGACCCACTACTCAGCTGCAGGGTATATCTTGCCCCAGAAAGGCATAGGATGTGCTCAGCCATGTTCTCTGGTGAGTCCATTGGAGCTGTCTGGGACTGGCCATGTCTTGAACAAGGCAGCCACAGCCTCTCTTCACAGAGGCCCTTCGGCAGTCCCCCCACTGTCAGCACCTGGACATGGAAACCCAACACACCGATACACTGTGAGAGGGTGTCTACAGCAACAAAGCACCTGGGCAAGGACGGACATAAAGACTAGGTGGAAGGACTGTGGTGGGTGAAGGACCATTGGCAGGACATCTGCCAAGAGGCTTTCCAAAGCCTTTCTGGCCAGGGTCTTTTCACTCACACAGTATGGAGACAGTGCACAGCAGGGCTCTGTGTTTATCCTCTTAGAGGTGCTTGCTTTCATTATGACCTGGCAAGACCCTGAAGGCTGTCTTGTCTTAGAAGAAGCAGATGCGCCTGGGATGACTTTGGAAGCTCAAGATCCCCAAGATGATGTGGTGCCACTGGGGCTGAGTGGACTAAAGACCCGTGCAGACCAGGCACCTTGTCACCCAGAGCCAGCGGCCCTACATTACCCGTGGGACCACATGTCCGGCAGGGTTGGCCCTAGACAGGCAGGGGGAAGGTGAGGAAATGCTTAGTACAGCCTGGGGCCCC
>VWYH01001675.1:10155-25233 GCA_013399365.1 Pampusana beccarii | reverse complement strand
GGCACACTGCTGACTCATGTTCGACTTAGTATTCACCAGAAACCCCAGGGATTTTTGCTTTCCAGATGGGCAGCCCCCAGTACATAGTGGTTGTTCCTCCCCAGGTGCAGGATTTGGTACTTCCTCTTGTTAAACTGCATGAGGTTCCTGTCAGCTCACTTCTCCAGCCCATTGAGGTCTCTCTGGATGGCAACATGACCCTCTGGCATATTAGCCACCATCATCTGTGAACTTGCTGAGGGTACACTCTGCCCCATCATCCAGATCATTAATGAAGGTGTTGAACAGGGTCGGACCCATTATTGACCCCTGGGATACACTGCTAGCTATTGGCCTTCAACTAGACTTCATGCCACTGATCACCACCCTCTGGGCCTAGATGTTCAGCCAGCTGTCTGCACATCCAGCCCAAACTTCAGCAGATTCTCTATGAGGATCTTCTGGAAGACAGTGTCAAAGGCCTTACTGGAGTTGAGATAGACAATATCCACTGCTCTCCCCTCATCTACGAGGCCAGTCATTTCCTCATAAAAGGTTATCAAGTTGATCAGGCATGACTGATTTCCCCTTGGTGAATCCTTGCTGGCAACTTCTGATGTCCTTCATGTGCCTAGAGATGGTTTCCAGGATTTGCTGCTCCATCACCTTCCCATGGGCGGAGGTGATGCTGACTGGCCTGTAGTTCCCTGGTCCTCATTCTTGCCCTTCTTGAAGGTAGGAGTGACATTTGCTTTCCTCCAGTCCTTGGGTACTTCTCCCAGTTGCCATCATTGTTCAAAGATTGTTGACAGTGGCCTTGCAATGACATCAGCAAACTCCCTGAGAACTCAAGGTTGCATCTCATCAGGGCCCATGGACTTATGCTTAAGTATACTCTGACCTGATCCTCTTCCACCAAGGGTGAATCTTCTTTGCTCCAGCCTTTCCCCATGGTCCTGGGATTCCTGAAGGCTGGTCTTGCTAGTAAAGACTGAGGTAAAGGCGGCATTCGGTACCTCAGCCTTTTCCTTGTCCCGTGTCACCAATGCCCCTGCCATATTCACCAATGGGTCCACATTTTCCCTAGCCTTCCTTTTGTCACCTATGTACTTATAGAAGCCATTCTTGTTGTCTTCAACATCCTTTGCCAGATTCAGTTCCAGGTAGTCTTTGTCTTTCCTCACTGTATCTCTGTATGCCTGGAAAGCATCTCTGTATTCCTCACAGGTTACCTGTCCCTGCTTCCACCCTCTGTATGCTTCCTTTTTTATGCGTGAGTTCTTCCAGGAGCTCCTTGTTCATCCATGCAGGTCTCCTGACATTTTTCGGTAATCAAATAATAGAATAGCCCAAGTTGGAAGGGACCTCGAAAGATCATCTGGTCCAACAGATCATGGGAAAGGGAGCCTAGATGAGATTATCTATCATCCTGTCCAATTGCATCTTGAAAACCTCCACTGATGGGGACTCTACCACATCCCTGGGGAGTTTGTTCCAGTGATTGATTGTTCACATTGCAAAAATTTCTTTCTTATATCGAGATGAAACCTCTCCTGGTATAACTTGAGCCCATTGTCCCTTGTCTTCTCCATGTGACTTCTTGTGAAGAGAGACCCTCCTTCCTCTTAAGTACTGGAATAGTGTGATGAGGTCTCTCCTGAGCCTACTCTTCTCCAGTGAGAAAAGACCTAACTCCTTCAGTCAATTTTTGCCTGACTTCCTGCTTGTTGGGATAGACTGCTCTTGATCTTGGAGGAGGTGATCATTGAACATTAACCAGCTTTCTTAGGCCCCTTTTCCCTCTGGAGCCTTATCCCATGGGACTCTACCAAGCCAGTATCTGAAGAGGCCAAAGTCTGCTCTCCTGATGTCCAGGGTTCTGATCTGGCTTTTTTTTGCCTTGCTCCCTCTACTCAGGATCCTGAATTTTACCATTTCATGATCACTGTAGCCAAGGCTGCCTTTGGCCTTCACATCTCCAATGAACCCTTTCTTGTTTATGATTATGAGGTCCATCAGAGCACCTCTCCTCCATTGCTCCTTTGTCACTTGGATAAAGAAGTTGTCATCAGTGCTCTTCAGATATCTTGTGAATTGCTTATGCCCTGTTGTGTTGTCCGTCCAGCAGATATTGGGGTGGTTAGAGTGTCCCATGAAGACCAGGGCCTGCAAATGTGAGGCTGCTCCTAGCTGTCTGCAGAGGGCCTCATTTGCTTGTTCTTCCTGATCAAGTGGCCTAATATCAGGCAACCACTACAATGCTGCCCTTACCTGTCTTGTCTTTCATCCTTACCCATAATTTCTCAGCTGTCTCCTCATCCATCCCCAGGCAGAGCTCCATGCATTCCAGCTGCTTTCTCACATAAAGAGCAACTCCTCCTCCTTGTCTTCCTGGCCTGTCTTTCCTAAAAATACTGTCTCCTTCCATTGCAACACTCCAGTCATGGGAGATATCTCTGTGATCCCAACAAGATCATAGCCCTGCACCTGCATGCAGAGATCTAATTCCTCATGTTTATTCCCCATGTTATGTGCATTAAGAGAGGCACCCCAGCATGCTGATTTTCCAGAAAAAAACTGTTGTGTTTTTTTTTTTACCATAATGGTGCCTTGTAGACACTTCCTTGCTTACATGCAAATGTTGGAGGTGACTCTGTTTAAGCCCTGGTTTTTTTATTTTTCATTCTCTTTCAGTCATACCACTCCAGGCATTTTGCTCGTCAACCCTTACAGGGCTGCTGGTAACTCCCTCACCTGTCATTCTTAGTTTAAAGCTCTCCTTACTGGGTCAGCCATCCTTCCGGCAAAGATACCTTTTCCCCACTTGGTGAGGTGGAGCCCATATCTCCCAAGCACATATTCATCCTCAAACAGTGTCTCATGGTCGTAGAAACCAAAAGCCTGTTGCTTTCACAAACTCCACAAATAATTGTTGACATGCTGTATCAGTGCCCTCCTCCTTACACCCTTTCCCCTCACCGACAGGTTTAAGGAGAATACTACCTGAGACTCCATGACCCTGACTATCACCCCCAAAGCTCAATAGTCACTTTTGATACTCTCTTGGTTGCCCCTGGCACTGTCATTGGTGTCCACATGGAAGAAGAGCAGGGGGTAGTAGTCAGAGGGTTGGATAGGTGTCAGCATTCTCTCCACAACATCCTGGATCTAGGCCCCCAACAAGAAACAAACTTCTCTAGACAACAGGTCAGGTTGGCAGATCAGTGCCTCTGTCTTCTACAGCAGGGAGTTGCCCATTACTATCACACACCACTTCTTCCTGGTGGTCTTGCATGGTTCAGGGTCAGTTGGTCCAAATGCTTTGCTTGAAAGCACATCCAGTTCCTCTTTGGCTTTGAGGACAGTAAAACTATTTTGTAGTTGTAACCCCTTAGGTGGAGCAGGAGCCTTCTACTAGAATTCATCAGCTTCTGTTCTCTGCCTTCTCCAGAGGTTGCATTTGCCATTCTGCTAGGGACAGACTGCTTGTGTCTCCATTGCACCTGGGTTATAGGGCTCTTCAAGCTGCTGCGTCTCTGAGAAGATGCTGTCTATCTCTTTCTCATGCTGATTTCGTACTGTAACTTCTTCAGTATAGAGTTATATTAGTGAGAAAATATTTATATAAATACATATACACACATATATACAATGTGGAACTGTGATGGGTTGACCTTAGGTGGCTGCCAGACCCCCACACAATAGCTCTCTCACCCCCCCTTCTCAAAAAAGACAGGGAGAGAAAATAAGATGAAAAAGCTTGTGGGTTGAGACAAAGACAGGGTGATCACTTGCCAATTACTGTCACAGGCAAAACAAACTCAACTTGAGGAAGATTAATTTATTTCCAATTCAAAATAGAGTAGGATAGTGAGAAATAAAGACAAAAACTAAAACACCTTCCTCTCACCCCACCTTTTTCCCAGGCTCAACTTAACTCCTCTACCTCCCCTCTCTGCCCCCCAAGCAGTGCAGGGGTAATAGGGTTAGTGTCAGTTCATAACAGTTCCTCTCTGCTACTCCTTCCTCCTTACACTTTTCCCCTGCTACCAGCATGGGTCCTCTCCACAGGCTGCAGTCCTTCAAGAAAAAATCTGCTCCAGTGTGGTTTCTCCATGGGCCACAGTTCCTTCAGGAAATACCCATTTGCTCTAGTGTGGGGTCCTCCATGGCCTGCAGTGTGAATATCTGCTCTGGTATGATCTCTCCCATGGGCTGCTTTTTCTATGACCACGGTGTTTACAGGGTTGTTTTTTTCCTCACTCCTCACTCCTCACTGCTTGTCCAGTGTTCTTGCCCTTTCTTAAATATACTTTCACAGAGGTATCACAGCTTTGCTGAGTGGCTCAGCTTTGGTCAGTGGTGAGTCTGTTGCAGAGCTGGCTGGAACCATCTGTGTCCAGTACTGTGCAGCCTCTTATCTCTTCTCACAGAGGCCACCCCTGTAGCCAGCCCCTGCTACCAATATCTTGCCACTTACACCAAATAGATGATCATTCCAGCAGCTGGGCTCAGACACAATCTTCCCAGTAGCTCCCCCAGGAACCCATTGTCCCCAGATGCTGCCACCTGGACATATGAACCCCCAAGGCCACATTCCTACTCCAGTTGTTGGCACAGACCATCTCATGCACATACACATGCACACACGGACCTGGCTGGGGCTCCTCTGATTCCCTGGTAGTCAGTCCCCCTCATGGTCTCACCGTTAGAGACACACCCCCCAGCAGGTTTCATCCACAGAGACACACAACCCACCCTGCTCCCCTCCTCTCATCCCCCCAGAATCTGGCTGGAACTCCCTTGGTCCTTCTAATTGCCAGCTCCTTCCATGGTCTTGCCTTTAGACATGCTCCCCACCCACCCACACCTGACTCTCAGGCCACTTCACCTACTCACAGGCTAGTCTGGCTTGATCTTTTTGAATATTCATATACTCACTCACACACCACAGTTGTTCCAGTTACTGGCACCACAGACACATGGACCTCTGGCTCCTGGTCCCACTCCAGTGGGACTTGGTTTCTCTCACTCTGGTCTCTCCAGTTGCTGGCAATACACACACACAAAAAGACCCTCCAAGACATTGTTTGACTCCAGTTGCTGGCACTCATACTCTCATTTACATGCATGCACACCAGAGTCCCTCACCCAGGAAAATAGTTAGAAAGGAATTTATAATAATAAGATAGGACAAACTGTGTTGATCAAGTGCAGGACATAGCCAGACAAGTGTAATAACCAGCAAACTATTTGCACATAACCAACCTTTTTTATCCCCTTACCCCTCCATTTTCCCACACGTGTTCCTCCCCAAATCACCTAGATCGACTCCCTTTCCCAGCCTTTGATTCCTTCCCTTTACATCCCGTAATGAGTGCTGTGCAATCCCAAAATACTCTTCCCCTGCATCCTATAACATATCCCATGCCCCAAGGCAGCAACACTCCTCAGTCCAAAACATGTTCGAGCATTGACTCATCTTGATGGGTTTCACACCTGGATACTGGGGCTGAGGATCTCCTTGGACAACTCTAGGAGGGGTTGGGACAGGGAATCCCTTCCTCTGGGTCTTTAATATGGGTTCCTGCTTGCCATTGAAATCAGCCCAACTGATTAAAACAGATGCACATATATATTACCCAGCACGCAGGTGCGCAGCAGCATGGTGGCCACCTGGCAAAAAGACATGTCCTCTGCTTCTCCTGAGCTTCTCGCACCTGATAGAAGTGCAGCCAATGCAGCCACACAGACAGAGCTCCTGTCAAAGCATGCAACCACACAGGTTTCACACTGCAAGGTGTGTGTGAGGATATTCCTGGAGATGGAGGGTGATAGCAAGCAAGACTGTGGGAGGTGTGACCAGGTAGATGAACTGCTCTGTCTGGTAGCCCAGCTTCAGGAGGAGGTTGGCAGACTGAAGAGTCTGAAAAGGAGACTGATTAATTGAGCTGTACTCTGTCATCTCTGGTACACAGAAGTCAAACAGCATGGCCACTAAGGAAGTAGGTCCAGGATCTGTTCTGTACCAAGAGGAAGGCAATGTTATAAGAGATAGGGAGGGGTGGAAGCAGGTTACTGCACAGAGCTGTAAGAGGAACCCCTCCTTACCCTCTCAGCTACCTTTACAGAATAGGTATGAGGCCCTGGGTATGGTCGACAAAGCGCATAATGAGATATAACAGGAAGAACCTATGCAAGCACTCTTGCCAAGGTCAGATCAACGAACCCCTCGCAACAAGACCTGCATTAAGACCAGCACTAAGAAGAAAAAAAGGTATGTTATTGTCATTGGTAACTCCCTCCTGAGCAGATCAGAAGCACCAATTTGCAGACTGGACCCTCTTTTCAGGGAAGTTTGCTGCCTCCCTGGGGCCTGAATCAAGGATGTCACGAGACAACTGAAGAATTTAGTACAGCCTTTGGACTATTACCCACTCCAGCTCTTTAATGTGGGTACTAATGATGATGCAACAAAAAGTCCAAGGTCAGTCAAAAGAGATTTCAGGGCCCTGGGAAGAATGTTAAAAGATGTAGGAGCACAGGTAGAGTTTTCCTCAATCTTCCCAGTAATAGGGAGAGACTTTGGAAGAAACAGACAAACCCAAGATACCAATAGCTATGACTTTCCATTTGTGGACACTGAAGTTATAAGGAATTAGTTGTATCAGTTGAATGTACATAAATCCATGGGGACTGATGGGATGGATCCCAGAGTACTGAAGGAGCTAGCAGATGTTATGGCAGGACCCTTCTCAATCATCTACCTAATATCTTGGGAATCTGGGGAGGTCCCTGCTGACTGGAAGTTAGCCAATGTTATTCCAATTTACAAGAAGGGTATGAGGGAAGACCCAGGAAACTACAGACCTGTTAGTCTAACCTCAGTACCTGGAAAAAATATGGAGAAGATCATACTGGGTGCTATCGAAAGGCATTTAAAGAACAATGCAATCATCAGGCACAGTCAACATGGATTCACAAAGGGAAAGTCCTGTCTAATCAGTTTGATGTCCTTCTACAATATGGTCACCTTCCTAGTGGATGAAGGAAAGGTGGTAGATGTAGTTTTTTCTGGATTTTAGTGAGGCTTTTGATACTGTCCCTCACAGTATCTTTCTGGAAAAGTGAGATGAGCAGGTATATGGTGCACTGGGTGAAGAACTAACTGAAGGGCAGGGCTCAAAGAGTTGTCGTGAATGGGGCTACATCTGGCTGTTGACCAGTCACCAGTGGTGTTCCTCAGGGCTCCATTCTAGAGCCAGTCCTGTTCAATATTTTTATCAATGATTTGGATGCAGGAGTTGAATGCACCATTAGCAAGCTTGCTGACAATACCAAACTGGGAGGTGCTGTTGACTCTCTTGAGGGACAGGAGGCCTTGCAGAGGGATCTAGATAGATTGGAGCACTGGGCAATCATCAATGGCATGAAATTTAACAAGTTCAAATGCTGGATTCTGCACCTGGGATGGAGTAACACTGGGCACAAGTATAGACTGGGAGTTGAGTAGCTGGAGAGCAGCCCTGCAGAAAGAGATCTGGGGGTGCTAGTCAACGGCAGGCTCAATATGAGTCAGCAGTGTGCCCTGGCAGCCAAGAGGGCAAGCTTCATCCTGGGGTGCATCAAACACAGTATAACCAGCTGGTCAAAAATGGTGATTAACCTGCTGTATTCAGCATTGGTGCAGCCTCACCTTGAGTACTGTATGCAGTTCTGGGCTCTACAATTTAAAAAGGATGTTAAGGTATTCGAATGCATCCAGAGGAGGGCAACAAAGCTGGTGAAAGGATGGGAAGGCATGTCCTATGAGGAGCAGCTAAGGACTTTGGGTTTGTCTAGTTTGGAGGCTGAGGGGTGACTTCATTGCTCTCTACAGCTTCCTGAGGAGGGGAAAGTAGAGAGGGAGGTGCTGGTATCTTCTCCCTGGTATCCAGTGACAAAGATGGATGGGAATGGTTCAAAGCTGCATCAGGGGAGGTTCAGACTGGATATTAGGAAGCATTTATTTACTGAGAGGGTGGTCAAACACTGGAACAGACTTCCTAGAGAGGTGGTCGATGCCTCATGCCTGTCAGTGTTTAAGAGGCATTTGGACATTCTTTAATTTTTGGTCAGTCCTGAATTGGTCAAGCAGTAGGACCAGATGATTGTTGTAGACCCCTTCAAACTCAAGCATTCAATTCTATTCAATTCTGCCCCTGTGCTCCTCTGGGCTTGTGGAGATGGGCCAGTTATGGGCTTCTGGATCCTTTTATGGGCCTGGGAGTAGCCATGGCAGGGTATTATTCAGCTCCCCCACCTGCCATTGTCTGTCTATGCTCATTTGTGGGTGCACAGATGAGATTTTATCACATAACCTAACACACTCTTTGTCTGTTGTTGTGTTGTTTAAAAAAAACCCAAACCATAAAACAATAATGAGACTTACAGTGCTGAGAGCATTCCACGTTTCACATTAGACTACAATATATAACAGTTATTTTATATTAACTTCATTTCAATGTTCATTCAAAGTATTTATACACTTTTTCCAAGGGTTTCTCATACAAATGTCTTCAGGCATCTCAAAACCCAGATCAATTTAAAGTGCAACATCAAGGCAAACATAAAACTCTTCAGTGTTTGTTCCTCTGTAGAGAACCACCTGACAACTTCAGTTACTGAAAATACATTTCACTCTGCTTCTGGCAACTGATAAGGACTTTTCAGATATGATTTAATGTAGATTAATTTTCTTTCAATAATTATGCTAGCATCTTGAAACAGGACAGAGAAAATGCATTATAGACACTTGCCTGATACTTCTGTGCTTTGCACTTCAGGTAGTCATTCAATTAACTTTTCATTCCTTTATAATGGATTATAAACTTCATCCAGTTTACTGAATTATGAACAATTATTTTAAATTTAGCTTATGTCTAATCTGAAGTCTCAGTCTACAAGAGGGAGAAATTCAGTCACTGGTTTCAGTAATTTCCCTCCATGAATTGCAAAAGAAACAAATGGAAGTCAAATAGAAAGTGACAGACTTTATGAATTAACATACTTCAGATTCCATTTATACTAAGCATTATGACATTTTAAAGTTTACCCCATAGACTTTCTGATACCAAGCACCATTGTGTAGAGGACAGATAGATAGGGGGAGGTAGAAGTAGAGGAGCATACACTTGAATTTTTACTCCTTGCTATACATTTCAAAAACAATCCACCCAACTACTCTTATTACATCAGGTTTAAGCACGGTTTAAGGAGAAAACAAGCAAATTGTTTTCTTTTTACAAGTATGAAGGTGTTTAAAAATCAGATCAAATAGAGAAAAGTGAAGGGTATATCACTGTGCTTTGGAACCTTTGGTCTCCTTGTGACTTACACAACTAATTCTGTTCACAAATCTTAGGATGATGCATATCTAAGTATCTAAACTTCTAAAAAGGTCTGTTGTTTTGTCTAATTCAATAAGAGCTTGACATTTAAAATGCCACTCAAAATATCAATACATTTCTGCTCAATAAATTTAGCACCAGTAGGGAGTTTGTAATGCATCTGCAAGTAAAATTATTTCACAAGACTAGATCTCGTTAGAAATATATCTCATAGAAAACTCATATTTTTGTGAAATGTAAAAGTATTTAAGAACCTTTGTAGACTTGCACTGCATGTTACAATATCTGTAAGATCTTTCTAAACCTTTTTTACATCCTTCTACTTTCAGACTCAAAGCATCATGTATGACATGATTTCTGACTTAAATGAAAGAAGTGAAGATTTTGAGAAGAGAATTATTACTCTGGAAACTAAACTGGAAACTTTAATTGGTAGCATTCAATCTCTCCCTGGACTGATTAGCCAGACAATCAGCCAACAACAGAGGGATCTCCTCGAGACTCAGACACAAAATTATAAACATGTTGCCTACAGTGATGGGCGATCATGGTCTTTTTCAAGAAGGAGGTCTTCCTCCACAGCACCACCAACTTCATCAGAGAGTAGCTAGAAGAGAATAAGTTAACCACAAAAATAAAGACTTTTTGCCATCATATGGTCAATATTTTAGCTTTTATTGTAAAGCCCTATGGTTCTAATCAGTGTTATCTGGGTTCTGATATCAGAATCTTGGAAACCTGGATACAACATTTAAGACCAAAATGAGTGAAAACTGTTCCCCCCCTCAGATGCACAGTGAACACACATTACTATATTATATTGTTACTCCTGTAATTTCACTAACTTTTTATTCATGCACTTCAAACAAACTTTATTACTACAGTATATGACTGTAATAAAAAGGTGAATTTCTGCACATATTTTCTTGGTTACTTGGACTTTAACAGTTAAAAAAAAGCTCATGATTAAAAGACTTAATTCTAAAACTTTAAGAAACAAAATTCAAGTGTAATTATCTTCTCAGTATGAAAACTCAGTCTCTAAACTTTTCACTGTAGGAGGGAAAAATAATAAAAAAAAATAAATTTAAAAATCAATGTTCATCTAACACTGTTCTGTGTATGTATAGTCATTTTAAAAGGTCACTGACAGCTTCAATTCCTGAAGTTATTAATTAAAAACATAATTTATCCTAGAAATTGGAAAGACAGTAATGCTGAAAGTCAGAGCAGAGACATGCTAGGCAAGACAGAAGAGCTGTTCTCTCAAACACCCAAAATTCCACAAACCAAATATACTACCTTTCATAATCTGAAAATCAGCACACACTTTAGGCCTATTTATAATAAAGGCTTTGCCTTTTTGGTATAAAATATATAACTGTTGAACATAAATTATATCCATAGGCATTGCTTGGTTACAAAAAGCTCAAGAGATTATCCAATATGTTTTCTGGTCTTGGGAAACATAATGACTTCATGGTATTCCCCCCCCTAGATGAGTAGCCTGGTTGCATGCCTTGGGAGTGCTTTCTTTATACATGCTGGTATTTTGTGTCTGGAAAAAATAAGCCCTATGCACAGTATTTACAGTTCTGCTTTTGTTTTTGTGAAGTTCCTGTCTTTTGAGTTACCAAAGGAAAAAATGGATATAGTGCTAATGGTGTCCTAGCTCAGTCCTCAACTAGATGAGATTTTTTGAAAGGTCATGAGGTCATCCCATTTACGCTATTGGCAGGATTAGATGTATTTGTTAGTAATATAGGGATTTAATCGTTAAGTATCAGATTTTTTTTCTTGAAGATTTGCATTTTTCCATTCTCTCATTTTTCATGTATAATTTCAAATATTTTTCCTGTTATTGAATGTGAAATACCCTTTCTGTAGCTTAAATGTGTTGCTTTTTGTCTTTCCAGTATGAACTAGCTATTTTATGCTTACAAAACCATTTTTTTACATTTGTAAGGTGTTGGTTTATTTTTCCTCCTCTAGATTGTATAACTCTTTTTAAAGAACTATAGTTCCATATTGAAAATTCTTGCCAACAAGCTGGTTTATCCTGCTGTGAAAGAGCAACTATCATCTTTCACCTCTCAATTCTCTGTTACACAGTAGGACTCAGGTTCACTACAGATATTTTATCTGTAAATTCTGATAATTCTTTCCTTCTAATACCTGGTTTTGAAAAGTACTTCTACAAGTGAATACAGTCCAAGAAAAGACAGATATAAACTTATATTGAAGAAAGCACAAAGTACTATGGATTTAATTTTCTTACTCCTGATACAAAATTCCTTTTCATCTTTCCTTGTTTGAATCTTGTACAAATTCCTTTACTTAATTTTTATTCCCAAAACATAAACTTCTTCACAGTGGTCAGTAAAAGGAGAAAGTAGCGTTATGGCAGATCTCCAAAACTGATTCTGTAACTGAATGCAGATTTTTCTTGGAATGACTGTTTACAAATAACAAGATATCACTCACAAGAAGTACATGACATATTTACTGTATTACAAATTGAAAAGCCTCACACATACTTCAATTTAGTCTCACTGATTGGAAAATTCAGCTTTCTCTTGCTCCTGAACTTCTTTTCACTGCATTCCAGATGATACTTATTCCTTTTATCAGTTACTTTGGAGCCTTTTTTCTAATCCCTGCATTTTTAATGACTCTTAGCAAAGGTATCTTGCCTGTAAAGATTTAAATATAATATCATAAACATGCCCATTCATCATGCTTAAAACTAAGTACATTAATTTAAATAGTATTTTTAAGTTATAGTTAAGTCTTAGCAGGATCAGAATACTACGTTCATAGCATAATATGCTTGCAAAATGCTCTGCAGATCTTTATTCTGCAAATCAGTATCTATTGTAAGTCTGCACATCTTTCCAGATAGACCTGGGCAACTCAGCTTTTCTTTACCTCACACAGCTCCAAAAAGTTGGCATTGATGCAGAAAGAGCTTCATTATCTAAAAGTTAAAGATCCAGCTTATGAGTTCTGAACACCTTCTGGAAGCCCATACATTTCCTCATGAGCTATTTAAAACTTTTGGCTACCTGGACTGGGTGCTCTGAATCACTGTCATCATTAAAGGTCAAATATAGGGGATAGGCATATTGTTTTACTGCTATTCAGTTTTTAAGACTCTGTGTCAAATCATACATGGACATTCAAAGGGATGCATAAGATAGATATTAAAACAATATTTAAGCATAAAAGAATAAATGGTATAAATATGAGTGCCTAATATCTAGAATAAAACCTATTGCCCATATCAGTTCTACTAATGCAAATTGCCTGAAAGCTCTTGTCCCTTCATTGAGTTATGAATAATTCTCAATAAGTTTTATCTTCAGAAAGATTTTTTTCTAATTAGTAAGTTTGTTCTCTCCATTTATCAAAGTTGTTGTTGCTCATATTGTTTCTTTTATATTTTTTTAAAGGCAGAATCATTAAAAAAAAAAAAAAGTAGGCATCTCTTTTGGCCTTTCAACTCCACTCTTCTCAAAATAATTATTATTTGGGTGTTTCTCACCACTTAAAGAGGGAAATGGAGGAAAGAGCTAACACTGCAGTGTCTCACTTTTAAAAACCTAATCCCTAAGAGCATATCTACATGCTCAGGTAGACATGATAAAAAATTTCCTCCATCAACAGTCCTGACTACCTAGATATATGCCAGATGTAGCCCAGAAAGAGCATATAGTCCTGAGGCGGAGCTTATATACATTCAGAGCCAACCATTTATATATGTTGAACTCTATGTATGCATAATAAAAAAATTAACTTACATTGGTCAATCAGGGCTTAAGGCAATAGAGATGTACTGTTTATGTTTAATAGTATCCGTCACCTTATAAAGAGAAAGTTGTCAAACTATTACGAAAGTGTGAGGGCTGCTCATCACACAAANAACAAAACAAACAAACTAACAAACCCCTACCTCAGGAGCAATTTTGGACTCTTGAAAATGTCCTTTAAAAAACCTTTACGATGTTCTGAGTAGCAAAAGTCTGCCCAAAATAAAGTGTGGCACTACTCTAACACTCCAAAGTGAGTGAGAATCTAGATTCCTTTATGAGAAGTTAGAAAGATCTATGGAAACATGGTCAGTGCATGAACTTCACATGTGTATAAGAAAAAGAAATCTTAAGAATCACCCCTAAATTTAACTTGCAGTTTCAAACACTTGTGGCATACAGGGTGTGGTGGGCTGACACAGGCCAGCAGCCAAACATCCACCTGCTTCTTGCTCACTCCCCTCTCCTGGGGGATTGGGAGAAAAATAGAAAGAAGGCAACAAGACATGTGGATTGAGATAATGACAGGATGACAGAAAAGCAAAAGCTACATGCACAAGCTAAGAAAAAAGAGGAATTCATTCACTACTTCACACTGGCAGGCAGATATCCAGCCACTACCTGGAAAGCAGAGCCTCAGCATGTGTAACAGTTACTTGGGAAGACAAACAGCCTAACCACGTATGTACTCCCTTCCTCCTCCTTTCCTTGAGCTGAGCATATGGTATGGAATATTATATGGTATGGAATATCACTTTCATCAGTTTGGGTCAGCTGTCTTGGCTATGTCCCCTCCCAACCTCTTGCCTACCCATAGTCTACTGGCCTTGAGGAAGGGGAGAGAAAGCCTTGACATTGTGCAAGGAATGTTCAGCAACAGCCAAAACACTTTTAACCACAAATGCAAAGTGCACTACCATATTGGCTTCTATGATGAAAGTTAACTTCATAAATTCATCCCAACCAGACCCAATACATAGGATAATGTTACATTAGCTATCATCAAAGCTCCAAAACTTTAATTTCATAAACATCACTCAGCAGAAGTTATCATTTTGAAAGTCAGTCACTGAAAGCATCATTGCAAAACACGCACACACCAACATATTGGCCTTGGTTAAAAGGTCTCTTAACCTTATATGCCACCTACTCTCCCTCTGTTGCTCTTGCCCACCTTCAGCCCTTTGCATTATGTATTTTCCTTCAGCAGCTTCTGAGCACTGGGATCCAGGGCTACCTCTGTCAGTGTCCCTGGGACAGAGCCACCAATAAAGATCTGAAGGGCAAGATAGCCCCAGGACACCTGAGAGGCATGTGGCCTAGCACACATAAAGAGAGAACAGATAACAAGATCCAACCTGAGAGAGGTCATGGACCCCTAGACATCATCTCAACAAGGCAGTGGTGCACATAACCTGGGAGTTATTGTGACTCTAACCATACTTCTGTCCAGAGATATCATATTTCTCAAATGAACTTATGGACCTAAAAGAAAAATGTTTTTCCTATCACATATCAAATGTGATAAGATGGCATTTGACAGCTCTGTGCCATTGCTGCAAGGAAAACATAGGCAGGGTCTCTGCTCTACTGTAAGGAAGGTACAAAGCTGTGCCACTCTGCAGGACCTTCTCAGAAAACTGACTGCTTTCAAGATCAAAACCAACAGCACTCTGCTAGCACCAATTACTATGATTCAAGGGGAACAAGACTTAGTAAGATTTTCTGGCTGACCTGTAAGATTTAGGAGCTCAGCTTCTAAATGGTTAAACAGTAAACCCTACTCCAAGAAAAGAAAAAAAGAGAAGAAAGAAGAAAAGAGAAGAAAAGAGAAGAAAAGAGAAGAAAAGAGAAGAAAAGAGAAGAAAAGAGAAGAAAAGAGAAGAAAAGAGAAGAAAAGA
>VWYH01001674.1:0-148257 GCA_013399365.1 Pampusana beccarii | reverse complement strand
ATAATTAGCAGCTCACTAAGGTGAAGCTCTGTACACACCTCTAAAAACACAGCACACAATTCCTTTACCTTTTATAATTGATTAGTAAGTTACACTAAGGTAGAAGCTTTCAATTTTACTCAATTACATGAGCAATGGAAGCAGATACTCTTGAGGAGATACAGATTAATACTTAATGAGTTAGAACAGATTTAATCAGAACCAGCACATTTTCTCACATTTCCTATTTGTTTTCAAATTGACAGGTAAAGATGCATTTTGAAGAGTAGTTTAGAGCGAGAAAAAAAAAAAAACCAACAAACCACAACAACCCCCCCACACCAGGATTTTAAAAAAATAAAGGCAGACTAAGTTGCCAGGACCTAAACAAGCCCAGTTGAAAAGAGCTATTAAGGTTCATTTCAATGAAAACCTTTTCCCAGGTTTTTGGGGGGCAGCTGTTCAGTTGTCCTAAGCAACATGAGATTAAAAACTCCACACCTTCTGAAAGTCTGCAATGGTCTCGAGTGCTCCTCCAAACCAAAGAAGATAAAAGCCCCTCAAAGCTCCAACTCACCACATTTCCTTACAGTGACGACACTTGAGTAGCACTGGTCAGCTTTGCCTACCCACGTGGTAATTTTTGCTCTAACTGGTAACAAAATACAGCTTCATCTAGAGGGAATTTCAACACAAGTGTGAGTCGCTAGTCAGTCACCACCGTTGCTGTTTCTTACCTCAAAGTCTTCCTTATTTATTTTGACATAGATAGTTGCCCTGTTAAGGGTGAAAACAATCTCAGTATTCAGAAAAAAAAAACCCACAAAACTCTTCTTGAGTATATAGCTCAAGCATAGGTTCTGGGCTCTCCAGAAGAAACTAACTCTCCACATGAGTACTTCAAATGTTGTGCTGGGCCCAAAATACCTTTGCTGTGTTACGAATAACATTGCATCTTCCAAACTCTGCAAAAATTACAAATTTAGAAAGAAAGTGTATTACTGTACTTCTGAAATTCAAGAATAGCCTTTATTAAGAAATTACTGACCTAACTATGAACAAAATGGTATCTGAATTTCCAAGTAACTGAAAAAACTTGCACAGAAACACAAAGTCAAGCAAGCAGAAACCACCAAAAAAACCATTTTATTGCAACAATGTCCCCATCATAACTGAGATGGCAAAAATTAAGTTTTAATTCATTTTGCATTTCTACCTTTTTATTTATGTAAATATAAATTCAAGAGTGTAAAATAAATCCACATATAAAACACAGAAGAAACATCCTCTTTCAGCAACTCAAAAAACCCCTTACATACTGAAAAATCATGACAAGTCATCTGCTGTCCATTTTTGCCAAGTATACAGGCGTGAAAGAATGCAGAAATTTATTCTCCAAAAGCATCCTGTATAAAGTCCTTAAAGTACTTAAGTAACATTTAGTAATCTCATACTCTTGAGCTTATGGATGTAGATTCCAAGCAAAGGAGAGACAAAAACCATCTCAAACTTCAGATTACTTAAACTCCATCTAAAATAAACCATTTAAAACAAGATTATGTTCAATTCTTAAAACTGAAGCATCACAATTGCTTTATTAGCATCATCATTTTGGAAAGCTATTTCTTATTCGTTTTTCCTGCTTTTAAAATAAAGTCAGAATATTTATTTCAAAGAGTTTTGTCTACTTATACTGTAAATATATTGCGGAAAGTAACTCCACATGCTGGTACAACAGGCCTTCATGAAGTTCCACTTACACAATACTACAATGTACCTTAAAAGACAGGGACTACAGCATGAAATGCATCGTAAAGAGTCAGTGTCATGGGATTATGCATTATCTTCCTTCTCAAATGCAAAAAACAGTTATATATTTTGAGGTCAATATGGGACTGTTAGGACCACATGAATATTGGCTGGTTATAAATACTTGGACTAAGAAAGAACATTTACTGTTTTAGAAAGATGTGATTATTTTGTTTTATTGTTATTACACAAAAAAAATCGTTACTAGTATTATAAAATGTATCATGCAGGATATTTTAAGAGGAATGTTTTTCACTGGGTTCAACAGGCAGATGTTTCCAATGATTGTGGCTTTTAATGTATATCATGCCAAGTTCTTAATAAACAGTGTTTTCCCTCATGGCTATAACTGAATGAAGAAATTAAGACGCTAAAGGCAAACAAAGTTCAAAATGAGTACTGCAAGTAACTTCACAACTAGAAGAGGAAAAATTGTAGGATCCCCACAGTTGCACTGCTACTCTTAGATTTCCGAAAGATGGATATGATTTTATAAATATTTTTGTGCCAAGAGCCATGCTCAGAAACAAAATATAGGCTAGCACAAGTCTACCTTCTTGGAGATGCATGTTAAGTATAAAATTTACTTACTAAAGTGCATTTGCTGAACAAATTCTAGCTTCTACTATTATAGCTATCCCAATAAGCAATACAAACTAAACTTTTGTTGAAATCCTATCTCTACTTAAAAGCAGCAAATATAGATGACTGCAACCTAAATTACAATTTTGTATTACCAAACATTTTGACTCAATGCTGTGAGCTGTAGAAATAAACAAAATGTCCTGTCCCAAACTTCCCACAAATGAGGACATGCCTCTAGTTAGAAATACTGAAAGTGTAGAATGGAGTTAAATATAAGCAGAGCTGAAGTAAGCATTGCTTTGCTTCTTATTCAATGTGATGTTTCTTTAAGGCTCTGAGAGAAGCTGTTACTTTTCTCAAGATCTTTTGGCAAAAGATATAAATGCAGAAGTAGCAGGGTCATCTGACATTTCGGAACTTGTATTTTCTTATTTCATTAAAGCCAGCGCATTCAGTGTCTGAATATATTTATTGCACTTGTGTTGTTGGAATACATCTATACCAACATAAGGAATAATGATTGCAACAAAGCCATAGTAAAATAAACTTTAAAAGGGTCTGATTCTGACATTAGAGGATAAGTGTCTGCATGTTTAAAATGTTCCCCTAATAATAATAAATACAGACAAATTGCTCATCAAGTCAGATGCACATGTTTAACAATTATTTAGCATATATAAAATTTCACTCATCCTTTTATCAATAAAAATCTGTTAGGGATCAAAAAAGACTTACCATGCAAAATACTGATTAGTGCTGCATAATGGAATATATATTTCTATCAGAGTTAAAACAGTATTTTCAAAAGTTAAAGAAAAATAGATTTTTAAAAAGGGATTCTACTGTTGAATGCAAGTCTTCCTTGTAGCAAAGATAGAGACAAGTTATGATTTATCGCTGTACTTCAGTCTTGATGAAAGACTAATAATAATTTGTCCACCTACTTCTTAATAAATGCTACATATTCAAGAATAAAGGAACTATCAGTAGGCATTATTTCTACTTAAAACAAGTTATTTCTCTCTGTAATAGGTCAAGTATGCTTTTAAAGATTCAGGTAATGGTAGACTCATAATTTTCTCTCTCAACAAATTTCGAGGAGGCTCTTCTGGCTTCAAGGCCTCACTGTGATCTTTATCCTCCTCCTCTTTGTTATCGTCTTCCATTCTTTCATCTTCTTCACTATCTAGAGGCTGAGGAATGAGCTGATTATCAACAAACACATAGGTGTTAATCCTGCGCCTACGACATCTCCTGCGTTTTCGTTTAGGAGGAGCCTTCTGAGCAATACCCTTGGCTTTCATCTCCTCATTTATGAAGTTTCTAAGGGTGCGTCTGATATATATTCGAGCTAGGTCCTGGAGATTCCTAACAGCACATGGAGCTGAAATGAAAGAAAAGGAAGTTACAATAAGTGAAATTTCCCTCTCTAGCAAAAAACAATTAGCTGCAAGGCAGTAAGACTAATGCTCAAGAACAACTGACATTTTAGTACACAATATGCAAATGAAACAAAGGCAGATAGAATTTTTCCTTATTTCCTACTGAATCCAACTGGTGAGGGAGGGCCATGTCAACTTCACAGCTGACCAACCCACCCAAGTTACCTGTGTCTTTGCAGCAGAAAATGAATCAAAATTACTCAAGTCCTGAAGAAAAAAAAGCAAGTAACAAAAAGCCAAAAGCCACATATTTTCCAATGACAGGCAGGTGATAACTAAGTATTGCTGGGCTGGTGGAGGTCTGCCCTAGGTAAGCTATGGCTGGCTAATTCCAAGAAAAACAAAAGCAAAAAAGCACACAAACCAAAACCACAGCCCGTTCCAACTTGCTCCCTAGGCGAAGTAGCATAACATTAATGAGGACTACAGCAAGGAAGAAATTAGTGAAGAAATAAGTTTGATAATTATAATTCCAATATTGGATCATCAGCTTAAAAAAAGCTCAACATATTTCAAACAAAACCTATATTTCATACATCGACTTCAGCTGCATGCTAGTTACTGTTATTTGAGACAGAAAGGGTGTTTATGACTGGTAATACTGATTTCAGCTAATAACAACAAGAACAAACAAACAAAACTACACACACACAACCTAAGCCCCATTTGTTTAATGTAAAACCAACTCAGAATTAAAGAACAGAAAACCCTGTCCAACCATCCAAAACACATTTATCAGATCAAGCTAAATAAACCATGATTGCAGATTGTATAGCAATAATAATAAATGCAAGCACAAGGTATACAAACTTGAGGTAATGGACTAGCAAGCAGCCCACAAAGCCAACTGTATTCTGGCCTGCATCAAAAGCAGCAGAACCAGTGGGTCGAGCAAGGTGATTCTGCCCATTTACTTCATACTGGTGAGGCCCCACCAGGAGTATTACATCCAGCTCTGGAGTCCTCATTACATGAAAAACATGAACCTGTTGGAAAGGGTCCAGAGAAGGGCAACAAAAATGATCGGAGGGATAGAACACCTCTCCGATGAGGAAAGGCTGATANGCTTATAAGAAAGATGGGGACAGACTTTTTTAGCAGGGCCTGTTAGAATAGGACAATGGGTAATGGTTTTAAACTAAATGAGGGAAGATTCAAACTAGATGTAAAGAAGATATTTTTCACAATGAGGCTGGTGAAACACTAGATGCCCCATCCCTGGAGACATTCGAGGCCAGGCTGGATGGGGCTCTGAGCAACCTCATCTAGTTGGAGATGTCCCTGCTCATTGCACAGGAGTTGGACTATGTGACCTTTAAAGGTCCCTTCCAACCCAAACCATTCATGATTCCGAGTTAATTTCAGGAAATCATTTCTGAGGTCTCAAAAAGCAAGTGTTAAAGCAATCAAAATGATTTATTTCTACAAAGAACAGATTACATAAAGGAAAAGATCATCTATATTTTGAACAAAAAAAGTAAAGGGAACTGTAATAAGGAACTATCCTTGGCAAACTCATACACACTCTCATCATTAACAGCCAGATCAGTAGTTACAGGCAGTGCCACCTGATAGGGCATTCTGGAATCCTGAAGGGTTTATATTTGTTTCACAGTTAAAAAATGTCCATGGAGGCAAGAAACATGTGAAGAGGACAGGGGGGATTAGTTCCCATTGGTTATGTTAACAGAAAACAAACAAGCAAACAAACAAAAAAAACCAACCAGAAAGAAAAGCTGTTTTTTTTTCTAGGTTCTTTGTTGTGTTTACTGAAGTTCCCACATGTTACTGAAGCTGTGTATTACTCTACTCCTAGCCCTGACTACTCTGACAGGAAATTTCAACTCTACACCTTTCTCTGCCACTTTTTTCTCTTTCCCCTTGTCATATCATCTTGGCAACACACATTGCCAAGTCAGAGACTTTCCAAAAACACTTAATAAACTATCTCAAAGCTAGAAAGCCAACCCCAACAACTACTTCAAAAAAACCTAGGCATGTCTGTTATCAGTTGCAGACAGACACAAACACACTCAGCTATTAACAGCCTACAGTACCACAGCCACAGTTTACACTTGTTCCTTCCATTTCAGTGAGAAGAGAAAAAAAAATCTTTTTCTCTGGGAGTCCATCAGAAAGTTAGCACTCTTGACAGACCTAATATTACCTTGCTATTTTATCTATACTGTGCCAGAGAGACGCTGAACCTAAAAGAAAAGTGCGGAAAAAAAAGCTGAAAACACTCTATCAATTTAATTCAGGATACTGACTGTTTCGCAACACAGAACATGTGCCAGGTGCAACGTATCAGTGATCTGCTTTGCTAAACTGTATGTTCCCATTCTATCACATTATGTCTATATAGTGTGGTCTTCCTACTTACAGGACCCCCACCAGCAGTCACTGTAACAACCCCTCAAGACAAGAGAAGCGAGCACAAATGACACTTACGCAGTCCCACGGTGTCATGTTTGCCATTGTCATTTCTGTTTGGTTGCACTAGTGGAGCAAATGAAACAGCAAGAATATTTTTACTTTCCCATGTGTTCTGTCCCGTTCTCAAGATTTGTGTTAGCTGCATAAAAAACCAGAACAAAACAAACCAGTGGTTACAGTTTTGTCCTACTCAATACTATTCAGATTGATGTTCAAACACACAGCTACTTTGATTTGCTTCAAAATCAATTTATAAAGGCTTTTTATGAATAGAAATAACTTTCTCCTTCCTTTAAATATTACTGGGTCACTAGAGAACTGAATAAGGCTCTTTGGCAATGGGAAAAGATCCAACTGGAAAATTAAGGCACAAGGTAAGTTTTACTTTTTTTTACTTTTTCTTATTTTCTTCCAAAAGATCACAGAATACTTCAGATTGGAAGTAACCTCTGGAGTCCTGCATCCTGTTTCAACAAGACCAGCTTCGAAATTAAATCAGGCTTTTACGATTAAGTTTAAAAAGATCGCCTAGGATTGAGATTCCCCCAGCTGCCTAAGCAACCTGCTGTAGTGTTCAACCATTCTTCTTATAAAAAACTGTTTTCCCTATATGCAGGCAGAATGCCCGCTTGCTGCCATTTGTAACTTTCTTGAGTTTGCTGGGCACCTGCGAGAACTGGACTCTTGTCTACTAGGTATATTCTCTACCCATTTAGTAAACCAAGTCAAGAATTATGTGTTCCCTCAGCTGCTTCTTTACAAGCTAGATTAACCCAGATCTTTCAGCTGCTCCTTATACTTCATCAAATGGTCTGGCCTCCTAAACATTTGTATATAACGTAGAGAACTCAGAGTTTTCATTTTACTTTCAAGTCGTGACTATTTTTAAGATTAATTCCATCAATTTCAGTTGACACTATCTTAGACCAATAAATACTGAAAAAACTATGGAAATGAATCATGCAGACTGTGTTTAAATCACTTCGGTATTTTGAAAAAGCAGATACATAACGTGGTAACTATTTTTGGAAGATAAAATAGCATGTTTATCAACAAGCATTCTAGTAATTATCTGTATTTAGGAAGACATCAACTTCAATTACATAATCTTTCTCCATTTCCCTATTAATAAAACAGGGAGAATAATACTTACCTTTGTAAAGCCTTTTGAGATCTAAGGATGAAAAGTGATAAAAGTGCGAAGTATTATTAAAATAATACACCTGTCTGAAAAACGCTTACTCTAACATGGAAAAACACACTAAAACAAGTTGGAAATAAGTTATATTTTTTTCTGTCAGTTTTTTCCTCCCCGTACAATGTCTCACAACTATTTTATATTTCTCTGAAATAAGTTCTCTTGGTTCAGAGGGTGGTTTGTTTTGAAGTACCGACTGAAAACATCTGGCAGGGAGATTTCAAAGCAGTTCTGGGACTGGTATAATATACTGAAAATACTTTGAATGGAATTCTGCTTTTACTGAAGACACAGTTTTGCCACAGACTTCGCTGGAAGCAGGATATTGATGCTTTCCTACAAGTTTAAGGGAAAAAAGTTCAAGACTTCATTTAAAAGACTAATATCTGCTTAACTGCAGCAATACACTGAATCAAGACACCGTTAGTTGAACATTAACTTTGTCAAATATACATTTAAATGCATTGCTTAAATTATATATTTCTTATACAGAAAGATAAAAAGGGGAAATTGTCACTAAGTCACCTGATCTTCTATAGGCATCACTAAAATGCCTCCAACTTTCAACAAAATTTTCATGTAGTTTTCATGGTCTTTCTGGACTCCAGCTCCACAGTAAATCCGGTCATATTGGTGACTGTCTGAGGCTATTTCCAAACAATTACCAACCACAAAGGCAGGTTCACAGAACTCAAATCTAAGGGGAAGAGAAAAAAAAAAAAAAGACAAATTTCAAATTAGGATTTTTAAGAAAAACTAGTCTGGATAAAGACAGAAAAGTATTTTTCATATCTTCCCTTATGAAAACAGATTAGCATACGTACTTTAAAAGCCTGTATTATGGCAATAATATGAAAATAATCTTTTTCTTCCTGACACATCAAGGACCACCAAAGAAAAATTCTTAAGCAGTGATAATTATGTATTATGCAAAACAGAAAAGCCCTCAAAGCATCACCAGACTTCCTAACTGCAAGCAAATAGATTTGTCTGCAGAAAACTTACAAGCCATATAGTAAAAGTGCCTTTTAAATAGTGCATTTATCAACAATGTGCAATATCCAGGCTGTTGAATAAATACTGAAACAGTTCATTTCCTAGTAGCCCCCTCCATTTGTTTTAAATTAGGCTTTTAAAAGACTTATGTTCCTCTGCCTCCTAGTTTTCCACGTTGAACCCAATCCGCTTTTGACCAAAATAGGAATTTAATGGAAAAGTCTGCCATTTTTTTGACCACACACTAAGGGGGGAAAAAAAAAAAAAAGAAAGATTGTCTCAGAAGCATTTGTCCAATTTTCATCAGCAAAGGAAAGTTATACAACTGCTTTTAAGTGGATTTAAGTTTATGATAAAAGTTGCAAGGACTGTTAAGTACGCTTTGTCACTGCATAAAATACTGGAGGGAAGAAGAACAGGATAGAGCTTTATTGACAAAGCTGGATATGTTCTCTACTTCGCTTGTATTTAATGACAGTTTTCAAATCTTTGAAACACCTTACTGCTTCAGCTGTTAACACCATAATAAATGTAATTTGCCTTTCGGTAAAAAAATGTCTTCAGCAAATAACTTTTTTCTTTCCTCCAAGCACTTTAAAGAAAGGTTACACAGTTGGTCACAGAAAGGATTTATGTTTTTCTTTGAAAAAATACATTAAACCTCAGCCAGAAGGAATGAATTTTTCTAAGAACTTTTTCAAATACACATAGCCATTTATTTGAGTTGGTCTGACAGAAATAGAGTCAATTTTCTTCATGCAGTTAGAAACTCTTATTAAAACAGCTATCATGGTCTTTTGTTTTGGATCTAATACAAGAATACTGTGATAACACACTAAGTTTCCCATGTTTTGCCTGACAAGAGCTAACTTATTTTCTTTCAGTAACTTTCTACTGTTTGGGATGTGGTATGAAGAGAATGTAAGAACTTACAGGTATCTTATCCATTGTCAGGGAGACCAAGGTCTTTCTGGGCTCTATCTGCAGGTGTGAGGCAGTTAGGGAAGTAGATATGGATGGGAGAGACCTTGACCAACATCCAGGTTGATTAATGAAAATATTCCCTACCATTATTGTCATGTTTCATATATAGTTGGAGTTGGCTTTTCCAGCTCATTAGTTTTTGTTCCGGTTTGGTTCTGTTCCAAAGTTCCATTAATTCAGCCTTTTGCTGTTTTGCAGTTGGCCTTTGGGCCTTTCTGCCTTTTGCCCTTCTGTTCTCTTGCTGGGACCGGCTGCTCAGGACCAGGGTGCTCTCTTCTCTGGGGCTGGCTGCTCAGCACAACTGGAGTTTCAGGAGGGATTGTACCTATTATTACTTATTTTATATACATTATTATTTTGTTATTCCTAGTAATACATTATTATTTTGTTATTTCATTCATCTGTTTTTATCTCAACCCATGAGTTTCTCCCTTCCCTTTCAATCCTCTCCCATTTCGGGGGTGGGGAGGAGTGAGGCACCAGCTATCATGGTTCTTTCTTGCTAGCTGGGGTTAAACTGCAACACCATATTATGAACTTTACAGCTGACTATCACTGGAATTTTTTTTTTTTTTACTTGGCTAGCAGTAGTAAATCCCACTACAACACCTGACATCACTCAAATCCGTATTTCTTCAGTTAAGCAAAGCTTGGCAGCTTTCACTGCTTAGGGATGCTGCTTATAAGACCTGGCTGACCTTCCTATCCACAGCACTGCCATTAACAAATCAGAATTCCATCAAACTTAAGTTTTCGCTTGAAGCTGTGGGGGTTTTTTTGTTTGTTTTTTTTTTTTGTTTTTCTGTTTGTTTGGAGTTTGTTTGTTTTTCCCCAAAGATGGGATGCTTGATCTTGAAAATAATCTTCCTTCTCCGACTAGTCACAGACAGACCCCAGACCCCCTGTGGTAAACAGTCCATAAGGTTGTTTTCTCGCGCAAATCCGGAGGACAAACTCAAAGACAGTAAATTAAAAAGTAAAAAGGGAGAGGGAGGGCGAGCGGGGAACAACTACCTTGTTGCACACAACTGGGCAGTTAGCCCAGCCTGAACTGTGGCTGAAATAATTTCAGATTAACACAGAAAGATCCAGAAATACATTATGCAAGGTTAAATGCTGGGAAGAAAATGTAACCCAAGGCACTGATCACTTTGCGGAAGAAGCGATCTCATTTCATAAGCACTTGGACTACAATGTATTTTTCTAAACTGACTGAAGGTCAATCAGGCAGTTGATGCTATAGTTTTAATTTAGGTTGCCTACAGTTTAAGTCAAGCATCATCACATCAATTTAATTCAAAAGTTTGAGCAAAGTTTTTTTGTGGCTTCAAAAGTACAAGAAGAAGTGGGTGTGGGAGCAGGGGGAGAGACAATATGATACTTTTCTAAAACGCAGTTCACAATCTTGAGATAGTCCCTGGTTAGCTTTAGAAAAATGAAAACAGCCTGCCTGCCTAACCTGGCAACGTTCACAGCTCCTTGTGATCTTCTCAGAACACTCCTCTAAAAGCTTGCAAGCTTATTATTCCTAAACTGTTTCCTCTACTAAAAACCATCCTAAACCTCATGAAGCCACTTGTCACACAGCCTTAAAATAAGCAGGAACACCAAACTCTCCAAGGAATCAAAAATACAAATAACATTAGGTTCTTCAGTTGAATCTGCTATCTTGATTACAAGAGCACCAACAGTACAGAAATTAAGACTTCCTATTATAGATAACATAGCAACAGAAAACAAGCACTTGCCATAGGATAAATTTAAGCACACACAGATCACATTTAGCCGTGGCCCAAGATAATCAAGCAGTTTCAAGCACATAAAACATCTGTTGATTCAATTCTACCCTTCCATCTTCTGCATTTGTGTAATCTATCCCTTAAGGATGGGCGTTTCAAGTTCATCCTCACAGCCACAGGACTTTTCTTCCAGCTAAATATATAAAAAAAAAAATCTGCAGAATTTAAAGCGCATTTGTGTCTTTGCTGCAGCAACTTAAGAAAATTCTCAAGAAACTGACTGTGCCCACGTTCTTCTAAGTAAGACTCCCCACAAATATCAACACAATGAAGTATTACTATTGTAATAAAACAAATATCCATTCAAAAAAACATTTACAGCAAAGAACTAAGACTAAAGTTTGTTGCTCTTGTATCCATATCCACCAATCTAGTATTTGTGTGATAACAAGATATTAATAAAAAAGAGAGCATAGTAAAATGACCTACCCTAATGGCAGGTTGACTTTTTCTTTTGGTTTTGGTGTTTTTTTGGTTTTGTTGTTGGTTTTTTACATCATGGTTGTACCATAATATCCACCCACAGAACCCACCCTTAAACTATTTCCAGCTCTGAGGATGTGCAGGATGCTTCTTGGGCTAAGCTCTTCTATCTATAAAACCTTCTTGAAAGCAGGATGTCATCCTGATGTCTCTTGAACACAGAACTAAGTGCAAATAGGCAAGAATTGTCTTTTTTTTTTTTTTTTTTAAGTGATACACATACTTGATTCTTTAAAACAAAACAAAACAAAACAAAAACAAGTTCAATGAAACTGGGGAGAAAAATCAAGTAATGTGAAGGAAAAACAACTTTCAACATCCACAGCCTTCTGTTTGAAGGAAAGAGTAAGATATCTTACAAGATGCTTTGAAAAAAGCAATACTGAGGAATCACTTAAAGTACTTACACTTGTCTTTCGCTACGAGAAAAATTAATTAGTTCTTAAAACCAGCATCGCTCCAGGTACATTTTACACATCTCAACTACTACGTTCATACCAAGATATCATCTCACAGTACACTTCTGCCTGTGCCTTTATTTACTAACCACAACCCTACCTCTAGGAAGTTCTGGGTCCTTTGACCCTTTGCATTAAAACCACAATATTCTCAGAGTTTCTCCTATGTCAAGCATAATGATTTCATAAATCAGCAATCTTAATTCGCGTACTTCTAGAACCTGTTTAAACACTAGTACGTTCACTGAAAGAAATCCTGAAGAAGCTTTCAGATCATTTAGTTTTGAGGTTTTAAACTGACATAAAACTTGTATTTATTTGAAAACCACAGATGAAGGTCAAAACTCACATTGCTTTTTGTGATAGAACACATCACGAGTGTGCAACAGAATAATAAAATAGTTTTTGATTTCTATGCCTTATTAGCCTTCCTCAACTTGCAAAAGTGCTTTAGAGCCAACATCAATCAGATTTAAAGGTACTTCTTACATATCTGCAGGAAAAAGCTTTTCCGTTTCTTTCTCAATAAATACTTCCCACATTATATCCTGTCAGGGATGGCCATTTAGGATTAAATCACTACCTAAGAAACTTAAAAACTGTATCAGTTAATATGAGAAAACAATTTTAAAGAGTGTTAATTCTTTTTCTATCAAGTAGTACAACAGCAAGGCAAGATGGCAAGTTCTTTCCACCTTTTTTTGTATTTTTTTTCTCTATTTTTCATTCCATCTCATTTTAATGTTTTTTCAAGCTCTTTGAACTAGTATTTGGTTCATGTATAACCACATATCTATACACATGCTACAGCATGTTTTGTTGAAAAATTACACACATTTTACCTACTATTAGTACTGCTGTTATTTGTGAGACCTTCTGCATGTACACTACCAACATTAGAATAAACAGAAACAAATAAAAATTCTAAATCTTTGAAAGCAAAATGTACAATGACAACTTTTAAAGTCCCTTGCATCCAATTACAGAAACAGTAATTCTAATCAGCATTAGAGTAATAATAAAAAGTAATGGTGGTAAAATTTCTATTCAGTAACTTTGTCTTGAACATTTTTTTTCAGCTTCCAGACAATGTAGAACAGTAAGTGAGAAACTTGTATTTGTACTTGTAATCTCCATTTTTGAATAAAATTGTCTTCGATTTTCTATTATATGACCTCAGCTATCCTATTTACAATTTCAGGTATTTATTTCATTAGTTTCATTGAAGTGGAACAAAACCATTATTTCTGAAGAAAAAATTCAAACACTGGTTCTTAAAAATACTTATGTTTAACCTCACTCTCCTTTCAATATTAGTTTATAAAATTTAAACTTCATTGTGTCCTACTCCTAAACTTTGGTGGTAAAATGAAGAATTATATCAAAGGAATAATTTTTATTGATTCCACTATGAATTTTAAGAAAGGTGGACAGGAATAGGCAGGTGAGAAAACATTTGTCACTTCAGTTTACTGTCAGGGGTCTAACACATTCATGGATAGAAGTCTGGAAAAAAACTCATCTCTTTACAGAAAAGTAGGTGTTTGTTGTTTTGGTTTTTTTTTATGGAAGCAGAAGAATGTTCTTATAGGTTGAAACTATCATATTTTATACTGCATGTTTTAGCAAAGCAACAGATTTTAAAGGAACTACGCACTAAGCATTGTCATCACTTGCTTTAATTTAACAAATGTTCTAAATACTATCAAAACATGTAGCAATGAGAGATTTCCAGAGGAAGGCAGTGCCCACCACAGACATATTTCTGAAAGATATTTTATGTGTGTTTCTGAGAGGGCAAGAATATATATTTCTGCAACTACCAAATACTTCAAAAATGCAGGTCTATACAGGGTGTTTTAAAAAGACAGGACCAATCTGAAATCAAAAGGCGTTTTAGGTCCATCTATTTGAAACACCATGTAGGTTCCTTCCTAGATAAGAGTAGATTCAACTGTCATTTCTGGAGCATTCTGGTTTATGAAGTGCAGGATTAGAAATAGTACTTCTCTTTATTAATCTCTAAATGAAAAAGGGATATTCAAAAAACCTTATTTTCCTTTCCTTTTTAACATAACCTCTGGAATCAAGAATCTCAGTAGAATTCTTGTAGTCCCTGTGTTGTTCTGGTTAGACTAAACCTCAACAAGAATTCATTCACCACCACAAAAAAAAAAAAAAAATCAGTAAGATCAGTAAGATTTAAACTGAAAAAGCCACCAGTGAGTTTTGGAGACAGTTTGCCTTCTCTGCTTAGATTTTCACTGCAATCCACGAGCTGCAGAGAGGAAGGACGGATCTTTTTTCTTTGCACGTATACAAGGAACTTTCAATTTCAAATCTGCTGTAACGACAGTGAGCCTTCAGAGTCCTAGCAGGAACCCCGAATTTCAATTAAGACAAATAAATATTCTTTTGGAAGACTAAGCTCACTATTTTTCAATGCCAATAAAACCTATTACAGGACTTCAGGAAGAAGTTTCACTCATAACAGTTATCCCAGAAGTAGTACTAGGGTTCTTGCGACTTACCATTGAAGTGGTTTCTTTTGATCCTGAGAAGGGTGGGTGATTTTCTTTCACAGCAGGGACTTCACCAGCTTACCCAGGTTTGGTTTTTGATAAGGTGCTAGAAGATGGGCAACCTAGCCTTGCCCTGTGGCTCTCTCTCCGAGCTGGATATTCTAGGTCTAGAAGTTGACTGGGAGCAGAAAAGACAACACATTCCCCTTCAATAAACAGGTGAAGCGGGGCCTGGTACTTGCACATATGTCTTTCAGATAGAGTCTTCTTAAGGAATGATTGTTTTTTCCCCTTCATTGGCATGCATTTCCTGAAGGTTTTAAGAATGATAGAAAGCCTTATGCATATTTCAGACTCAAAGAACTTTCTTTAGTCTATACCTAAAAGTTTTCTACCTCAAACATGATGACACTTTCAGATGTCACTTCTCCTTTTCTTCTACTGGTGAACATATGTTGTCAAGTAAAATCAAGGCAGCATTTTACCTCTCAGAATGAAAAACTCCACCTCCATTTAGAGGGAAACTTTTTATAGATTGGTGGGATATGGATACAGATACAAGTGATTACTGGAATTATTTGCCTTTCTTAAACAGGTACCTGAAAAGCTTTTCCTCTAATCAACAGTTCAAGAGGCCAAAACTGAGAGAATCCCAGAAACAGACAACCCTCCTTTCAGGCAGAGAGTGTGTCTCAGATCCTTCTGGATGTTCTGTTTTTACATTGTCTGCAGTCTCTGGTCAAACACCTACCCCAATCATAGAAAAGCAAGTTTTTGATTACATTTCAACAACATTCTTATCAATAATTAAAAAAAAACATTTTACCACACGACACTGGATCTTTCCTCCATAAAAATGGCATCAAAGCAATACTCCACCTTGCTTTATCAGGCTGAAAACCACCCAAATCATCATGACGCAGTTCCATGCAAAAGTCAGATGCAAAGACAATGGCTTATTGCTCCAAGCAAAGGAACACAACACAGCATTTCTTTAGTATCCAGGTTGAAGCTCTCCAAGTACCTACCCATAAGGCTAAACCTCTGTTTTTCGTTTCAAAACAAGATTGCTTAAAATATTCAGATCAGAGCAAAGAACATTATATACTAAAGAAAAAACACAAGGAAGTGGCAATGCAAAGCTTTACAGAATTCCCCATCTGCATTACTCTGCTACAGCAAGGAAAACTGATTGTCGTCTCTGTGTTCTTTCTGTCCCCCACATGCCTCTCTAGAGACTGCTGGCAACAGTAAGGTATTTTTCCCTATCCACTCAGACAGTTAAATTCATTCATACCAGACTAACACACAAAATCTATTTCCAAACAGCAAGGATGCCTGCGAGGTATACACCAGTGTTCAACAGGAGACAGACACCGCACACCTTTTTCTTGGGTGGTCTTTCATCCAAATATTAAGCTGACCAGCAGTTAAGTTCAGATGCCACAGTCCACACAATTTTGGGTAAATATCTTTCAATTATAAATGAAGATGCAGGAAAAAGTTACTGAAACAAGAATCAAAATCAGACTTACTGACCCAGAGTACATTACTTTGAGATACAGACTAAAACTCAAGACATGCTGTATGAATTTGCTTCTATTAAAAAAAAAAATACAGAAGGACCCCATGACAGAAAACCCCACACACCATCTTCATTAACTACATTAAAATACAGAGTATTTACAAAGAAAGCAGTTAGCCAGAATCAGCTATGCAGACAAGTTACAAATGCCCCCACAAAACACAAAATCCAACCAGCCACTCAGTATCATGTCAGCTGCAGCACAGCTACTACCAAGTAGATTTGTATCAAAAAGCACTTCCAGAGAAGTATAATTTTGTTATGCTGGTGAGAAGGGTGTTTCTGTAGCCATTGCTTAGTATTTCATTGTTGTGAGGAGAAGGTGGATTGTTAAACGGCATATGCCAAGATATATTATACAAATTAGTGATAAAGTTTAATCACATTCACCAATCTGCTGACTTTCTCCCCTCATTGGAATAACTTGCTCTATATGATCACAATTTCCTTCAAACACAATATACGTACAACACTGACATCAACTTATGCCAAGTTTAGCAACTTTGAGTTTTTCCAGTTCTTGTATGTTTTGAAGCATAAACCCCAGTGTTATAATATTCATTTACATAAATATCCTAATGAGACTATATTTAAACGATAATAATATTTCTTCACTATCCCCTTCAATCAATTTATTTTGATTTCTGCATATAAACATATCACCACATTGGAAAAGCATTTCAATCAAAACCAGCTTTTTGTACACCTGAGTACACACACATACAGGAATGCAAGAATCCAGGTATGCGCAAGAATTAGCTGGTAGGTACATCCAACTTAATAGAGCCACTAATGCAATATCAGTAATGATCACAAGTGACCACATCTCACACACTTTTTTACAAAATAGATTATATAAGGTGCACCATAAAATTCTAGACTGAACCCATTTTCATTTGTTCTGGCTTCTGTATGTATTGAACTCAGCTAACATAAATTCTTGAATTAAGACTGCAGTAACGAAGCATATGTATTTCTTCTTACATATTGTATTTATTCTAATGGAGGAACACAGTACCAAAATCATCCGGCCAACATCAGAAGTACAGAATTGAATTCAGATCCAGGTAACACTAGGATGATGCCTTAAGCTTAACTTTATACTCTAATTTAGAGCATTCTATTACTTAAGAGCAGGAAGGCTTGCAGTCAAAACTGAGCTCCCAAAACCTGGGGTATGGAAAAAAGTGGAATGAGCTCCAGCAAACAAAACCAAGAGCACAGCAGTTTATAAAGCACATTGCAACAAAGGTAAAGAGATAGAAAGAATTTTCTCTGCTGCTCTCTGGGGAAAAGGCATAGGACGTGCAATTTTTAGGCTGCTCCTGCAGTTCAAAAGCCTTTCTGCGTTTCCAGAAGCTACCTTATAATCACTGCTGGAGAACTTAATGCCTGTAAGGGAAAAAAGTCTTTAGAGAAAACAGCCCTAAGTTAGAAACTTGTTTTGCCTTCCACAGAGGCAGAGAGGCCCAAGATCCAGATTCTTATGGACAAACATAAAACAAATAATAATAATAAAAAACTGTTGAGCAGGCAGAACAAGTAAGTTTCAAAGCCCTGTAACCCAGTATACCAGTAAAAATGAATAGTGTGTGAACACAGACGAATACTCCTAAATCCCTCTTCTTCAGGAAATAAACATGAAGACAATCAGATAGATTTACTCATGCCTAGATCAACAGCGGCAAATTAGCAAAAGAGGTAATACTGTACAGAAAAATGATGTCCAATTGAAAATGGGCTTTATGCTCTGTACATGCAAAGACACCTGCATATCACATCATTAAGTATGTATGTATATATGCATGTATGTGCACATACATACATGTCCCAAGTGTATGTAGACACACCACCAAAATGCAAGGAAATCAATTTTGTTAAGTATTACACAACAGGAACACTCCCACACTTCCAACGTGTGCTTTCTTAAGCCTTAACTTACCTTATGAACTATTGTCACAAACTAGAAGTTTCATGTTTTGGTTGTGTGATGCTGTTCTTCTCCCCTCCCTAAACTCGTAAGCAATGACACAGTTTAAAAACAAAAACATTGCTGCAAAGTGAACTAGACAAATCAGATACTTACTTATCAAAGCTATCACTATATTTTATGAAGCACTCCAATTTTTCCTTGGCATATTCTACCACATCTGAATGAAGCTCTATTCCATGATTTATCCCAAAAGGTCCTGTAAATAAAAACAGCAGGGTGTTGTGGGTGTTTAACTTTTTTTTTCTTTAAGCACAGCACGACTACATGGAACAGCATTATACCTTTAATCTGTGAAAGCAGCAACACCACATAAAACACAGAAGTCTCCCAACACCGCTAGACAAAATTATTTTTTGCATCTGCATTACCAGTGCTTAAGAGGAAGGTAAAAAGCCAAAGGATCAATGAAAGAAAAGGGACAGAATTGTGGCAAAAATATTTTATAGAATGAATTTTCTTCGTAAGCATGCAAAAAGAAAAGATTCTGACTACACTTACGTCAGTCTGAACAACATCTTTTTGAACACAGCATTTAGTTCGACTACAACAATTTCAAATTATAACTTAATTGGTATTTTGGTATTTAAATTCTGAAGTCTTCTTATGGCAAAATTTTCTTTCAGCTTTTGACAATTCAGAGATCGGGTATTATATCCCTTAGCCACACCTGATCTTCTAGTTTGCAGGTTCCAAAATGTGAAGTCTGCTCCTGATCTACTTACACAATAATTAATTTCCATCTAGAACACCGAAACTGACCACATGTTATGTTCACTCATCACAATCCCATCACAGTTGCAACACTGCACTCCTGCAATCATATCCAAGTAAATTTCCAGGTCAATTTGTGTGCCAAAAGTTAATGATATTTTTCAGGAAGAAGAAGAAATCATGAGACAGTATTATGAGGATTATCCACATCAGGAAGGAATCTGAATTAGATAAGTCACATTTGCTGTAGAGATTCTATATTTAACATGTAGTCATAGCCCACAGACTTTAGTCACTGGAGTACAGAATTGGAAAAGAGAGAGGGAAGGAGAAGAAAGTAAACATCAATAAGACAAAACTTCTACCTCATTCTAAATCCTTCCTAAATACTTAGCTCAAAGATGTTACCACAATGAAAGAGAATTCAATTTGTCTTTTCTAGGACACTGATTAACAAAACAGACCTAGGGTTACTGAGAAAGGCTTCATTTTACTGCAAGAAAAAGAGTTTATGTCACTAAGATGATTAATAATTGCAATTCTTAACATAGTTTAGAGCACTTTCTACTGGGTGAAATAAAACAAATCCAATAGCTTATATGCAGTGCTCATAAAACCTCCTCTGATAGCAGGCAAGAGGTAGGCAGATCATCCAAGGGATGTTCTCAGAACTTATGAAAACATGTACCTCCTGTTGACATGCATATCTACTCTAAATTTAGTTTATTATCTATCACATTAAGAAAAGCATTAGCATAGGCAATCCCTTCCTAGATGTTTAATCATTAAATGTTCCCCCTTGCACAGTGATAGGCTACAATGTTTCTAGCCAGTCTAGCTACAGTTCTACAGCATGCAACAGCATCCAAGGTATGTTTTCTTTAATTAAGTTAATTGCCATTCCTTGAACCTCCTAATTATAATTAAAAATGCATCAACATCATCTGTCCCAAAATTCACTAAGCATTCCTATCAATACTCGATTCCGAAAAACAAAGAACTAAAAACACCTGTAAATGTCAGTTGCCCCAACAGCTTGATATTAAACCTATGAATGCAAGACACCACCACATCACAATACATCGTAGTATTCATAATACAAACAGAAATTCGAGAAATACGTTCTCTTCTTTCCATCAGGAAAGTCACAGCTGTACATTTAAGCAAAGAGTCAGCAATTCTAGAAATGTGAAACCAACTTCTGTGCTACCCTCCAAAGTCAATGGCCTCTTTCAGCATAATAAACTAGCAAGTCCACCACCTAGTCTGAGCTACGTTTATATTTTAATGGTATCAACAACTGTTAATCTCTACGGAGTTGGAGTCGTGTGGGTGGGTAGTGTTTTTTATTTGGTGGTGGCAGTTGGTTGCTTGGTTTGGGGGTTTTTGGTTGGTTTTATTTTTTTTCTTCTTCAGTATGTTGCTATACTGAAGTATACAAATGTTTACCAGTTTCAAATTATTTGCTAATTTAATGTTGTCATTTTGACACTGCCAAGGTGGGAGAAATGCTACTCGCTGCACTGTCAAATTGAAAGATACCCAACTACTGTCAAAAAAACACATGGTTCTCTGTTACTAATTGCAGTACACACTGAAATTCGTTTTTTAAAAAAAAGTGAGCTTCTAAAAATATATAAGGTTTATCTGTCAGAAAATTATGTGTTTTTCTTTCTTAAAGTAGCTGTTCCCTAGTTTAAAACAAACACTAAAATAAAGAAGAATTATTAAATATAACTAGTAATTTTATCAAAGGGAGCAGAGTAACACAATAAAGGCACACAAATTGTGTTTATACCTTTCATGCCTCTCAGCCTAGCACTCACACCACACCAGAACACTAAGCAGACTTCGGAGCCTGGGTACAGCACTACAGAAACACGGACAGTCCGCTTCTGCAAGTGGCTGAGCAGTGGCTGCTCCAGGCTCCTCAGCCCTGCTAGAGGAGCATCAGCACCTGAGCTGGCTCTGTGGGCACACCTGCAGCTCTGTGCTCCTCAGGGCTGGCAGCCCATCTCACCCGCTGTGGAGGACGCATCTCTTGTTTAATTTCTTCAGCTCCACATATTACATTCTGAAGGGCAGGAATTCTGCTTGATAAGGAGAGGTCAAACCCAGGAGCGCTTAACGGCCAACCAACAGCCACTCAGAATAGGTCAGAAAAATACACAGATACAATTGCAATACACGTAAGCCACAATTTTTTTCTTTAGCCATCATTGTTAAGAATAATGAAATAACAAAGCTTTCCACAGGGCAGAGAAATAAATGAATATCATTACTCACTACCCTGGGCACACATTTTAGAGAAAAAAAAATACAGCAATATTTACTAATTAATGCTGAAATAGAACTCTGAATTTATAGTATTACAATCTCATTAAAAGTATCTAGTCTCTTAAACAGAAACACTTGAAAATGGCAAAGCAACACTATATTATACATTATTTTTTCTTTAAACTGTGAATGAACATAATTATTGTTTCCACAAAATAACAGTATACTGTATGTTGTGTTTATTGGTATTAATTGAAACAAAAGACATTGCTGAGATGCCAGCAAATGAAGTTTGCTATGTACTATTAGGGATAATTTCTACACTTTAATCAACAAGAATGAATGACAGAAAATAACTAAACTGACAGAAAGTAACTAAAGTAACAGAAAATTCACAAACTCTTTACAGTTCCATTGTGTATATAAATATATGCAAAATCTGTGTATTGTATGCAGCAAGTTTTCTGCAACCAAGGAAACACAAAAACTCCATGTAACACAGTCAATAAAATTGCATCTATGAAAGCTACATACCAAAATAAATGAAGTTATTTCATGTAAAGGAAATTTTATAATTATTTGTTGGTATACATGCTATGTTAAATATTGGGGGGAGGGGGCAGAATTAAAGCATTTTTCTCTTTACGTTTGTGTTTTTGTTGGTGTTTTTTTTGTTTTGTTTTGTTTTTGGTTGGTTGGTTGGTTGGGTTGGTTTTTGGTTTTGTTTTGTTTTTAATTTAGACAGTGATATTTCATTCCATCTTTTTTTTTTTTTTTCCATAAAGGAAATGTATTTGAAAACAGAAGAAAAAACAGTGCTAATGTGTTAGAATAGTTTTTAGAACCTACAGACCCTTAAGTCTTCAAACAGCCTTATCAGTCTACATCCCGAACTTTCTCACTACTCAAGTGATTAAATAAATGTTTAAATAAATGATTAAATAAATGCTTCTACAATTTAGATTTTTCTTTCCATAAACTGAAGAACAAAACAGTAACCTAGAGTAAGGACATAAACACAATGCAAACGCAGACTAAAATTGTCCCTCTATGCCTTTTCTTTTTAAGCAACACAAGGACTGTTTCCTTTCAAATAAGAATTTTAGCTTATGAAAAGGCAGTGTCAGTGAACAACCTGTAAATAACAACAATATTTTAACAAATCTCAAACATCCTCTCTTAAGTATAGTGCTGTCATTTTAAAGAAGCAGAAGTTTTACATGGCTTGTACAACCTGCTGAAAATATGCAGAAACACTATATTAAAAAAAAAATAATAAAAATCAAGTTACCTAATATTAATCCCACCATTGTACTCAAGTATCCGGTTCCACTACCCAGATTTAGAAAAGATAATCCAGGCTGAAGCTTCAGTGCCTCCATGACTTCAGAATAAATGCAAGGTGCTGACAAGTGTATATTTCCATGCTTCCACGCCAAGTCTTTATAAGCATTGTCCCTGTATCCTTCCAGATAATAATCACCACGATCAATTGCTCTGAAGGCTTGCTCCACACTCTCAGTGCGAATGTACTGAGCTTCTTTCAAATTATCAATTAAGTCATCGTTGTCTTCTCCAGCACTCACAGCTCCTCCCATGCTGAATTTCTATGATACTTCAATTAGTTTGCAAAGCACATTAGGAGGAGAGTTCTCCCCGAAGTGTAAGTAGGTAAAGGATTCTCAGTTCTTCTTTCAGAAGTACATCACAAAGGTCTCCTGGAAAATAGACATATTTGCATAACTTGAGTTTCAAAAGATAAACAAATCAACAACTATTAGAGGGTGATGAAATATTGTTAGTGTTGGATCACTTCATGAAGCACAGCTATTAAGAGTCAGTACACCTAGTATTTTATCAAAATTCTGCCCTTTAGATTTTAATTCAATCCAATGATTTTTTTCAGTTTAGCTTTAAAATGTCAATATGGGCTGGCTACATCAGTAAGCAGTGCAGGAGTTCACAGAGACACTAAAAACAGCATTAAGAACCTATCACCCATCTTCTGTACATTTGGGGACAGGACAACAATTGCCTTTGGACTGTCTCTAGCCCCACCCTGAGAACTAAATGCCCAACAACAGCTGGAGCCATGTACCAACTTAGTTACATTTGAAAGAAACCAGGTTTACATGCTCTGAAATCACCCTGCAGCGGGAGACAAAGCCATGTGAGTGGTGATGTCCAGGAGATGCTTCTGAGATGTTCACTTCTGAGCTGACCCAGAATATGGGGCTCTGAGCAACCTGATCTAGTTGAAGACATCTGTACTCATTACAGGGGGTTTGGACTAGATGACGGTTCAAGGTCCCTTCCAACCCAAACCATTCTATGATTCTACTAGTGCCGACACTACCACACATTGCTCTCTTCAGGATTCAGCACAGGAAATGCCTCTGAGTACCTGAGCTCCTCCCAAGGCCTGCCATATTGAATAAAGGAGTACATATTCATTAAGTACGTAGACATTTTCAACAGCTTGCCAGCTCTTAAGTGACTAGCGAATTTCACAACTTCAACATAGCATATTAACTTCAAAATAATTCCTTCAGATCCATATTTTATCTGCAGTTATTACATTATTAATCACTAAACTCATAAAAACCATGTCAACATTTTTAATGTTGCATGAATTACCAGTAAAATTGCAACAGAAGACTGGAAAAAAAGAAAACAAAAAAGTTTAATCCACAACTTCTGCATGAATAGAGTACACATAGTGAGCTAATTATTAACATCAATTACAAAGTCAGCTTAGATAGCCAAAAGAAGAAAAAGACCACCATGAATCTTGGTGTACGTTCCAGGTAACCTAGTTAACAAAGGGAGAAAAAAAGAAACAAACAAACAAACAAAGGACACACTCACTCCTGACTCTTTAATTGCATTGCTGAGTATCACCTTTTGAAAGATGCCACCTGCCCCATCCAACAAGCATACTGCACCAAGAATTATATTTAGAATTAGGAAAGGAATCTTTTATCTGAGAATACTCCAATACAACTTAGCAATTTCTTGTTTTGTACATGCACATGCCCGTTTGTGCAAATTTGTGAGTCAGTAGCTCACAAACACAATCCAGATACCCAAGGTCATTTAAGTCACCAGAATGAAGCCGGTTCTTAAGTTTACAATGTGGGGATCGCCACAATACAATTCTTACTTATGGTTACATGCTTTAAATGATGAACCTTCTTAAAGCGCTAATGAATTCTTTTCCATATGTTTAACAGGTTTGTATCAAAATAGTTCTCATAAACCTTTCCAAAAACTAAATGGAAACTGCCAGAAACTACAAGCAACTTCAATCCTGGTGGGGTTTTCCCCACTCACTGCAACAATAAACAAAAACTTCTGGAGGTTGAACCATTTTCCTCACGGATTAAACTGCAAACAGTTATGATTCTGAAGTAGAGCACTGTAACATCCTTGCAAATTCAAAAAAACGTGCTCATGTGCTGGACAGTAGTCCAATGAGTAAATTCACTTTTCTGAACACCGAGCACAGAATCAAGAAGAGTACTGAAACAACTGAAGATCAGTTCTGAACGGGAAGGGCATGTATTATATAAAGAAACACAGTCCTAAATAAGGGAAAATTACAATTAAACTTTTGACATTTAGTTTTGGCTTGATCTTTTCTTCTTGTTTGAAAATTTTGCACAGTATCCAACACCAAAGTTGTATAATTCTTATCCCGCCCTTGTCTAGATTGGCCATCACATTCTTCCAACAAAGGAAATCTCATTTCTATTTGCAATTCTGATAGCAGTGTTTCCTTATCCTTCTCTTATTTTTATTTATCATTAATTCACATAAACACCAAGTCATTAATAAAGATGAATAATCATACAGTACCACTGCTAAGATACATAGCTAGGTTTAAAATTTCAAGCACACAAGCTCAAGCCCAGATCATACAGTCACAAAGCTACTCCTTAACTACAAACATACTTAAAAAAAGAGGGAAGAAAAGGAGGAATGCCCAGGGCTGCTAAAGCCTCGGTAAAATCATGGGTGAAATGATGACTGTCTGCCACTCAGCTGTGTGCTTCTGTCTGAAGCAAACCCAATTCTCACTGACATCTTGGAATGGGAAGAGGTAAAAAGTCACCAGGCACAATTATCAACCAGCAGCAAAACCTTCAGTGAAAGTAGGAAAACTGCACTTCCCTGGTGTTCCTGGGCAGAATAAGTAACAGGAACGTCCTTTTCTATCTGTGAAAAAAAACTAAGGGACAATTTTAGACTGGAAATGTGGAACTTGAGGGAGGATTTTGTAATTTTTTTAAAGTATAAAATAGTTTGTGGAAATATTCCAGCCCTGCTCATTTCTCTGTATTTGCATCACACCAGAAGTTCAAGGAACTACAGAATCAAATTTTAGTTAACAAGTTAAATAATCTACAGTGACTAAAACAATAGTTTTTGCCATCCCTTCATCCTAAAAAGTTTATGACTGTCTTATGTTTGGAAATAATTCCAACTAAAAGGGAAATGTAAAAACTCAGTTTCTTTAAGACTAATGCAGCTGCCACATTGACAAAACAGAAGTACCACTTCTATCCCAACCTGCAGAGTGCATTCACCACCTCGCACCAGCAGATGGAGAACTTCACCAACTATCTACACCCAACTGGTGAGCAGGCAAATACACTAACTGCTCCGATAGAAAAGAGCTGTTCTTCCAACCTAAAGCTTTATTGTTTTTAATAAAAAAATGTCTTCACTAGTTTCACATATCATCTCTTTCCCATAAATAATATTTTCTAATTTGAATATAGTCACTATGGTAAACCAGAATTCATTTCTTCAGTTATTTTGTGATTTTATATTCTTGGATGATGTGACAGCTAAAGTTACTGTAGTAACACAAGACTTTCTACTGATGACACCAACCAAACGTTTTGCCTTTATTAATAGCTATCACGCAGAATCTCAAAGGCAAGAACAGAAAAATTCTGGTATGTAGCATGACATTGTGGAAAGCAGGGGAGAAAACAAACATGGGGAACATCTCTCACAAACGGGACGCTTACACAGGAGAACAGAGTGACTAGTTCCAAGTGTGGTTGAATGTTGCATCTTATTCTGAAAAAGCTGACATTAGGTAGAGACAGTGATATTGTTTGATTTTTAGGTATCTTGCTTTTGGTTTGCTTTAGTTTATCAACTATGGTGGCTCTACTCTGGCCTCTACAGCTATAGGTAAGCAAAAATGCTATTCAAGTGGAAAATATTAAAAAACAAACAAAATACATCCTAGGAAGTTAAAGAAATAGATCTTCTCATGGAAAGTGACCTCTCATGCTGCAGAGAAATATTCTGTGATATTTTACTTCCCTCCAGTGCTTTTGTCTGTAAGCTTTTACCATATGAAAGTAAAATTACTTGCTTCTAACAGAGGCAACACATGTTTGAAGTCAGATGCATTTTCTACCATTTTAAACACACGAAACAAACCACCCCACAAGCTATTTTAGTACAGCTGGTGAAAAAAAAGGCAAGTTAGTCTAAGCTTCCTTGTGACAGCTGACCCAGAACCAAGATAAAGACAGCAGAGCATACTATGATAAAACTTTCTACATAGCTGCAATGTCTGCAGAAAGCATCCTGTGAAGCTCACCAATACCTAAACTGAAACACACACAGTTCGCAAGGACCACAAACAGCATTCTGATGCCTATTACACCAAGAGGTATAGAAATTTCAGAAGAACTAATATATTAACAAAATATTAAAGTATTAAATATTATAACATAATATTAACAAAATGCAGCAAATGCCTTTAGCCTTAGGCATCTTTGGAATACAGAAGCCAACAGAAATTGTAGTTTAGGAGTCAAAATTTCAATATAATCTTGAATTAAAAAGTTAATTCACAGATTAAAACTAACCACAACTAAAAAACCTCTGTTTCTTATTCCACACTACTGAATTCATTTTTACAAACTGGAACACCTTATGTTTTTCAAATTCACAATAAAAATTTCTGAAAAAATCCGCACAACTGTATCATAACACATCTGACCTGTTTCTAACTTGCAACCAATTTTACTGAAATTCCTTATCATGAATAATTTCTGGGGTTTTGTTGTTGCAGGTTTGTTTGGTCAAGGTTTGTTTTGTTGTTTTTTTTAATATTGTTGCCTTAGTTGAACAGGTGTTCTTCGGCTATGTGAATCTAAAATGTGCTGACAACTTGAGCGCATTTTAATCCTTCACCATTTTATAAGCTATGCAAAACTCTTATCTGAGAAGTTAGTAACCACATGTAAGGTTTGCCAAGTTTTTTTTGCCAGCTCTCAAAAGGAGAGCTTTGCACATTTCAAATTTTAACAAATACATTTGCACTTCAAGGAACTAGGTCACTAAGGACTGTATACTCTCTTAAATACAGATTAAATACCATGCTAGCAAGGTATCCAGTTAATTTGACAGACAAAACTTTGCCTTTGCTAAATCCATACAACATCAAATATCTTACAAATTCAGTATCTTGTAATACTGACACATCCTGACTCTACATAGATAACTTCTTAAAAATACAAGTTATTTGAACCTACCAAGTTGACTGATGTTGTTTCAAAGGGTGAAAAATAGAAAAGAAAATACAATAAATGGATCAGCCATATCTCAAGTTTCCTCCTCAGAATTATTTTCACTAGGCTATCAGCTTGGAGCACACCACTACCAACTGAATCAAGACTGTGATACATCAAACTCATAGATGGCATACAAAATTGCTTGGCGAACCTTCCCCAGGAGGGCAGGAGGTGGAAGAGACAACAAAAAACCACTGAGATACTCATTAACATAGTCATAGCAGTCAGCTGTTAAGTTTCCCCAAAAAGGAATACTCTGTGACTAGTGACAGGCGAGAATTAACCACAACTGCACGCAGGGGTCTCAAACACTTCAGCCCATTTAACAGTTTCAGTTTTCTCGTAACAGAAGCCAGCAACATCACTCTGATCAGCAGAGGTTCAAACTTTCCCAGGCCACCAACCAAGCATTATACCTACTTCTGTTCAGTCTCAATCCATGCCACTCCTGCAGCCACAACTAACTCAACATCACGTTTTGCCTGCCGTTGTCACCTCAAACAACTCCTAAAACAAAAGGACTCCACTTGTAGTTTAGCTTCGCCTTTCTTCCTAAGTATTTTAACAGTTGTTGCACAAGGGGAAATTCTACTCCAAACTGCAGAGCTAAGTCTAAGACCTTTTGAATAAACAGAATGACTGATTACTACCTGAAAGGAAAAGAGAAATCGTAACATCAGCTTCACCAGACAAAGGCTGGAGAAAACCAATAGATGAACTGTGTGGTGGAAGTAATTGTAGTAGGTGACTACAAAAATCAGAACAAACTGTGGGACAGAGGCTATTTCAGAACAAAATCTTTACAAACATTTTTTAAATTTTTATACATATGCTTTGGTGCTAAACTTCTACTAAGGGCAACAAAAAGCCTGAAAACCTTGGAAAAGCAGATGCTACTTGAACTGTCTTCTCTTCCAAAGCTATTTGTTTTGTCACTCCAAATATTTTAGAAAGAAGGAAAATGCTTGTTTTCACAATAAAGTAACATACTACTTAGTGCATTAAGGAAAATTCTATTGGAAACACTGCACATTTTTAAGTCTAGACTCATCTCACTCATAAACATTCACTCCTAACATACTGCTCAGTGGATCATTTCAAGAAGCCTTTCAGGTTAAACAGCAACAAATACAAAAACAAGTACAGTCAGCCCTGCAATGCAATGCAGTCCACAAAGCATACTTCAAGGTTCTTTGTAATATAGCAATGGAACAACGAACAGACCATAACATTAAAGTTAAGCCAAATGAATGTAAACAGCTACAACTACTGACTTAACCTGAATTGCATTGACCTACTTGGGCAGAAAATCTTTGCCAAGTTTGATGTAAACTTAAGCCCTGATCCTCCTGTTCACATCTTCAACAGCTGTTTATGCAAGGTTGCAGGTATGCGCTTGCTCTCACTCTCCCTCCACCTCCAGTCACCTGAACACACCAAACAGCACACGTGGTACTGCATCAGATGCACTTAAGCTTGTGACACTCCACAAATGTATAAGCAATGACAAGCACATCAGCCCAGATTTCATTAACAAATTACCTTAACCTTGGTAGTTATACAAGAGCATATTTTTTGGACCAACCTTGCTATCTATTGAACCTTCTGACTTTTCAGTCTGTGTTTTCTTCTATACTAGATTTGCTTTTCCCATCTGAAATTCTATCTACGCTCCTCAAATGACAGCAAAGATTGAATGCTGAAAGGAACATTTTCTATATACCAGTTTTATATTCCAGACCTGTTTTCAGGCATGCCGATAAAGAATTTAAAATTCACTACCTTTTACCACAAAGCAAAGAATCCTATGTATTTCCTGGATGGAACTTCGGAACTTTTAGTGCATAACTTAATGCCACATTCTGACTCAGTTCTCCTTACTGCTTAAAATTTGGGCAAAGAATGTTTGCAAAGCTGAGACTCCCAGTCTTTAGAAGCAGTTTCTTCTTCAAACAAAGTCTCCCATCTGTGACACCACAAATGTGTTCTGAACAACTACTTCAAAACAAAAAAAAATAAGAGTTCAGCATTTCCAGCAAAATAGCTAATAGTCCAAACTGCCATACTGGGGTGAAACCCAGAGTACAGGAGAGCTTCTGAAATTTAAAGGTGTAGGCTCATACCCAGAAATTACTAAAGCAGCTCCATATCCTCAGAGAACAAGTCCTCAGCTGTGTTCTCTATCTATTTAGGGCTACCTTATGATACTCCAAGAGTTGTCACTACGGTCACTACACACTCAGCTTTAATGTTCATGGCCTAGAATGCTCTTCAGGCCACCAACTGAGCTTTCTTAATTATATCCTACAAAAACTCCCTGCTGAGAGACAGGAAAGCTGTCTCAATGCCTTCATCTAGTGACTCAATTGCTAGTAAAGACTGTCTGTTGGTCATTTGCACAAAATTATTTCCCCCCCACTTCCCACCTCAAATACACGGGATCTTTGGGATTTGCATACCTACAACCATTTTGAAACCAGCCATTCATGGTACAAAAAGCTTTAAATTCGGAACAAGCACAGAAATACTCCCTCCTCTTAAAATAATTTGCTAGTATCTAATTTCACGGTAAGTTTTAATTTAGCCAGTATCTGCCAGAAAACTTTTGTTAGGAAATCCTCTTATTTGTGAAATGAAAAAGCATCCACGGATGAGAGGCTGATGATACACAGCTCTGGAATTTTCCGACTGGCCCATCTTTGCAAAAAGCCTCACGAGATTTTAAGCACCTGACATTATTACCTGTGCGGAAGACGCTAGTCTGTCAGGCATAAAGAGTTTGCCCATTACTGACGGACAGTATTAATAATCAGTTGCTGCTGAGTCCCCAGAACCAGCTCCTCATACTCTGAAACAGATGAACAGAACTGCTGAAAACAAAATAGCCTCTTAAGTGCTCCGAAAATAATTTTTCAAAGTAGTAAGACGCTACAATCCTCATTAATGTTTATAAATACGTAAAGTGTGAGTGTCACGAGGATGGAGCAAGGCTTTTCTCAGTGACAACCAACAGTAAGACATGGGGTAATGGGTTCGAGCTGGAACACGAGAGGTTCCACTTAAATATGAGAAGAAACAACTTCTCAGTGAGAGTAACAGAGCACTGGAACAGGCTGCCCAGGGAGGTTGTGGAGTCTCCTTCTCTGGAGACATTCAAAACTCGCCTGGATGCCTTCCTGTGTAGCCTTATCTAGGTGTTCCTGCTCCGGCAGGAGGATTGGACTGGATGATCTTTTGAGGTCCCTTCCAATCCCTTACATTCTGTGATTCTGTGAAAAAAACAAAGAACTACAATTTGTCATTGTGTCAGCCCAGTGAAACTGTCCACAAGATTTAAAAAAAAAAAAACAAAAAACACACAAAAAACCCCAAACAAACAAAAAAACCAAAACCCACAAACAAACAAAACAAAACCTAAATTATTTCAATAATTCAACTAACTAGGTAGTTCCTGGTAACAGTATTTGATCAGAGTACCATGACATGCTCTTCCCACAGTATGCAGTGGTAAGATTTCAACAAAACAATAATTGTCAGTCTGCTGCTTACCATTAGAGGTCAGCTATATGTAAACTGGCGATTACATCTGAAGAAGTTGTATGCATACCTTTATGAGTAAACGAACATCAGCTCTGCCCTGATTCTGTGTACTGTATATTATCCCATCAACTATAGATTTCAAACTATTTTCAGTCTGTCCGGTACAAACTAGTCAGAGTACTGCTTCATCACAGACTGGCTGGGAGAAAGGGGAAAGAAGCTTCTCTGGAGGGCCTAACAGACCCACAAAAGCATGAGGTAGCAGGTAACAGCGGCTTGCTCACAGGCAAGACAAAAATATCAGGACCTCCTAAGGTAGATATGAATCAGTGATGCTCAATACATACAGGTATCTGAAATCCTCTTGAGTCTGTATCATGCACCTATTTTTCAAGAGAGAAACTGCTGTCTATGCACATACTTCACAGGAATTTGTGAGCTGGAGTGTGACCAGGCTGCAAAGCTCATTGTCACAATAAATGGCTTTGTACAAGGGTATTTAACAGAAAATAGTCATTTCAAGCAGGTTTATATAAACCATAACAGTTAAATGTTAAGAATTAGAAAAGTTGTAGGGAGATGTGTAAAACAAACAAACAAACCAAAACAACAAAACAACAAAAAAACCCTACACCACACTTGCGGAATATCTAAACCTTTCCAGTCTGAAAAGGCATAAGGCATACAAGTGACACAAACATTCCTGCAAAATTTAATATTACCCTGATTATAGATCAACTAAGACACTTTGACATAAAGGACAGGCCAAATACTCAACATTTTTCAAACAAAACCTGTTTCTCTTCACAAAAAGAAATGCTTAATAATTTAGTCTATGGTGACCAGAAGGTAAGAAACCACAGTAAAATATGATGCTCCTTTACTTTCAGTATCACCTTCAGAAAGCAACCAATAACCATTGGGGGAGGGGAAGAATCCTCTGGTTTAGTACAAGAACTGAAGCATATTTTCCTAACCTTTTACTACAAATATAGTTTCTGCAGCTACACTCTTAAGCAGACCAAGTCACAGTTCGTACAATTTTGAGTAGGCTAAATGTGGGCCATAACAAAATATTCACTATTTCAGCCACTGCTAAAGTTCAGAAGCTTATTGCACATAAACATTTTAAGTTATTTAAATAACTCACTTCTAGCAGCAACAGAACATATGCCTGTTGCCTTTAGCAAAAGAAAATAGAAATGAGGTCAAGTGTAAAAATAGAAGACGGTTACATTCCTGACACTTGAAACCTCATCTTAGAGCTATGTATTTACTGCAGTCTCCAGGAAAAAAACCCAGGCCCAAATAAAAAACAAAAATATCAATCAGCTTGATCAAGACCCAAGTGCATTAAAGCCTTTGGATTTTCTGATCTTTAGAAATATATGTAGACACATGAAAATAACATGCAATAAGCACAGCATAAACAACTTTTAATACTGTATGATCAAAATGTTTACTCTCCCAACCTACAAATCTCAGTTTTTATGTGTCCTCTTCTCATGAGATGCTAAACAAATTAAAAAAAAAAAATAATTCAAGTCCTGATATGTGGGAGATTTGTGTGTGTTCTTATTCCAACAGGACCAAAGCAGCTTCATGTGAAATACGTTAAACCTTACTATGGAGCTGGAAAAACAGCACAGAACCCAATGCCAGAGATACAATGTCTGTCCCTCCAGCAGAAGGCAACAAAGAAACACAAGACACCAACAGAAGAGGCCAGTGATGTTGCTTGGGGGTCGCTAGAGAGGTTGCAGTGGGATGCAAGTACTAAGACGGCAGCAGCAGGCCTCTTACTCCTGTTAACACTTTCTTAGCCTATTCAGCTATCATCTCCTGCAACAGTGCAATAACAATGACATGCACTGGATAGGTGGTGCATGGAGACCACCAGAAGGTCCACTGCTGGAAAACAAGGACTGGATTAAATTTAATCAAATGCAACAGTATTTTGTTGAGATCCCTCCTGTAGGCATTTATAAGAAACGAATTAGTAATTGTTTGTCAGAAGTTTAATTCGTTTTATCAGTGAAGGGGATGGAGGGGTTGATTCAGAGCAATTTGGATTTTGTTTTCATTATGGGTCTTAATGTGCGAGATATCTAAAATAACCACAGAAGATGTTTTGAGTTTGTACTGGGCCCCATGTAAATTAGAGGCACTAGTATACCAGAATGATAGAGATTTAAATTATTTGGACTGGAAACTAACTGGTGAAAAAACTTTCAATGCATTTGTTTTCCTTATTAGATGACTAACCAGCCTTCTTCAATATTCGTTGATAACTGTAATTGTTGTAATTTGTATTATTCTATTCTATTGTAGGTTGATTTGTAATGATAATGTATAACAGGAAAATGACATATAAGGTATGATGATCCACAATGGACATTCAAACTCACCAACAGAATGCCTCCTTTTGACTTTGGAGGCAAGAGGTGACTGACTGCAGCACCACTCCAAAGTAGCCTGTCAGATGACTGTGGTCACAGGGTGGATTGTGTGGCAGTTGCACATCCCCCTGAGATCTGGAGCCTTCAATTGGGTTCTTGATAGCTCTTTACCACCTTTTGTGCCCCACTGTGCCTGTCCCCATGTACACACCTAGGGTGGTACCAACGTGCTGTCTGTCACATCCTCCCCTGCATCAGGGCAGGATGACTTCATATTTACCAGCTGGTGGGACAGGAGGGGTGGGACTGTAGGAGATCTGAGGGATTTTCTTGAAAAGCATAGGCATTATACTGAACTGAACTGAATAGGCCTGTGAGGCCTATGTGAACAAGAAGAGAGCAAAACAGCCTACGTGCTTTACATGACTTCAAGTAGCCTTGAGCAGAACAAAAGAAAGCATGTCCGAAGAAGAAACAAAGTCATCAATTTTGTAGTGAAGGAATGCTAAATGCTAGGGCTTGTCCTAACTGTAAAGATCCAATCCCTTGTTAGTTTGTGATGCATGAACAGTAGCTACTAACCTATCAGATACAAGCTCAAGCCCCACAGACAGCTCGTGCTAGATGTATTGTATCCAATCAGGACAAAGTATCCACGAATGACTCGCGTGTACAGATTAAAATGCTATATATACTCTAATGCTCCCACAATAAATTTGACTTCTGTCTGATCATATTGATGGTGTGATGAGTCCGTGACTTCCGCGTCAACAAATGGCACCCGAACAGGGACCGGGACAAGGACCTGGGATGGGACCCTCAGACCGGCACTGAACATCGAGTTCCAGTGATCTCCGAGGACTGAGGGGGTGGAAGCCGTCCGAAGGCAAGTGCTGCCCCAGCACTTGGGGAAAAAATTATTGCTATATCAGGGTGGAAATCCTGTCCTGATCAGACAGGCAGACAGGGAGGAGATGGGGTCCATGCTGACAACAGAAGAGGTAGCAGTGGTGAAGCTCCTCCAACATACTCTAAGAGAGGAATTACTTACGACTTGTCTACTTCGAAGGCACTGTTACTATGGGCGCATGATAAAAAGTTAATCCCCACAGTACAAGTTGCTTTTGAGTTGCAAACTTGGGCACCTATTGGAGAAAAGCTGTGGGAAGAAGTCAGTACGGGATCCAAAGAGGCGGTCAAGTTTTCCACGTTGTGGAAGTTAATTAATGAACCTCTTAAATAAATAAAAGCAGAGTGCATAGTGCACAGTGGTGGCTTCAGCATTCGCAGCGGAAACCCGAAAATGAGGTCAGCAGCCGGGGGCGAGATGGGGCAGAATGTATTAAATAATGTTTCAAATGAAGAAAGGGTGTTCTGCAGCTACTCTTGCAATACCCTCTCTGGGAGAGGAGTGAAATACAAGGAAAGTGACCTCCATAGGTTATTAATAACTAGCCTTTCAGATAGACACTTGGGAAAAAATGGGAAATGTGTTGTGAGAGGCAATCAAGCAGCTTGTCAAGAATGTGAATTGTTTTACTAGTTGTTGCTACAGTTTCGTTGAGGTATTGTGTAAGTGCACTGTAAGACTTCTGATGGATTTTACTTACGAGATGGGGTTGGGAACGACCATTTTCAGTTATGTTCCTAAGAAATCAGTATTGGGAGGTGTTTCAGAACACAGGAAAGCACTTGGAAATATGAGGAAGGAAGATCTTGTGAAATATTATAATCAGTGGTGGCTATTGTGTAAGTTAGATGAATGGGAAAAGTGGCCGGAGAACAGAACCTTGACTAGAACCTTGAAGTATAACACTTTGTTGCAAATAATGTTGGTTTTGGAGCAAGAAGAGCAGGACAAAGTGGGGTTCTGCAAGAGATCATTAAATCATTTCGGGCGGTTTTGCAGGTGGAATAGTTTGGGCTTCAGCAAGCTGGGGGAGAATTGGCTGATGGCATACGGGTCATGGGGGGCTTGCTGGGGTCTGCAAGGTGTTCTCCTTATTAACCTGTTTTCTTTGTAGGTATTTGTTTAAGCATATTAGAGTTTAATAAGTCTTTATCTATTATATGGTACAGTAAGTCCACAGAATCATGAGAATCCATTGACTGAAAATATACACCTTGTGATTACACAGAAAACAGTAAGTCAGTTTTTTACTGTGAATAGGATAATAAATTTGTGTGTGTAACAGTGTAATACCTGTTACTTTAATTTTCTTTCTAGCATGCTAGCTTTATTCCAACATTCAGACTTGCCAGTCCAGCTTGCTAGGGCAAGGGGGTGGCAGATGCCAATTAGGGTCCAGCGCACACTGACTTGTTTTGCCAGGGAGACCCAGCAGCACCTCTACCCGGCTGAGCAATAAGCGGTCCAAAGTTGCAATGCTAAAATCTAGATATTGTCTTGAATAAGTATAGTTGTGATCCATTTGTATATTTGAACTTGGTATTTGGTTTGCATATCTGAGCTCAGTATTTTAAATTGCATATTTATATTTGGTACCAAAAGAATTTTGTTTGAGGAGATAATTACAAAACGGGAACCGGTTCCAATACTAAAGTACCACCTTACTCCCCCTTAGGATGCATCCTTACACATTAGAGTAACTTTTTGTGGAAATACTCATGTACTCGAGTGTGGCTCGAATGCGGAATTTTGAGTTTTAGTGCTATATTGCAATTAATGTTGTTCTATGAAGTATAGTATTGTAAGTTAATTTGCTCTTATTGTTATCTAATAATTTGGAGACCAGAAAATAATTTGTTAAACTCTGATTTGCATTGAATTTATGTGCTAGTTGGAGGTATGAGAAATAAAACTACATGTTATAATAGATGTGAACTTGGAAGAGGTTGTATTTAAAAGTTTATAGAATATGAACTAATTTTGATCTAAGAAAATGAAAGTAATGAATTGATAGTCAATATACTGTTATATTGACATCTTTAAGAAATTTCAAAAGGTAAATTGGGCTGAGAAATGTAACTGTTGCTCAACTGATTAGAACTGCATATAGAGTGTATTATGCCTGGAATGAAATGGGAAAATAAAAAACCAAAATATCCCAAGCCTGTGCTGTACAGCTTGAACATAAATTTCAGGCCTGTGTCAAGCTGCAAGATAAACTCAGCTCATTGTAACTCAGGAGCTTTGCCAAGGCCAGGCAACTCCCGCTTTGCTCCTGCGTGGCCTTGCCTGTATCTAAACTGCATGGCTGCCCACTTTTAAAGTAGCGAAAGGGGCGGTTTTCTCTCCCCCCACTATAGCGGTGTTGTAACACTGAATGAAGCAGTCTAAGGGTGAAATTTAAAGGCATCTCCAGAGGATCCATAGTTCTAATGAAGCTGGGAAATTAAGCCAAAAAACATTTTAAATAGACTTATTCTGTGGTAACAAGTTGTAAAGAGACGTCTTAGTAAATTCACCGGGGAAGTTTTTGAGATTGTGGGAAAGAAAGAAAGGCCTTTTTTTGTTTGTTTGTTTGAAACCAATGGAATGTCAAATTTGGAACAAAGTTTTAACAGATGAATTCTCGTATTTGTCAAAAAAGCCCTATACCTCTCTTGGGTCAAGATTTGTTAAGTAAGTTGTAAGCTCAAATAACATTTTTTAAGAATTCTGTTTAGTTGCATGTCCTATGTGAAGATGCTTGGACAGTGCAGATCTGCTTGCTGCAAGCAAGAAATCTCCAATAACATTTTGGATGCTGTATTTCCACTAATATGGGCAACCAAAGTATTGGTAAAACCAACACTACACTGATAGAACTCAAACAGGACTTCAATCCAGTAAGGAAAAACAATATCCAATAAATATGAAAGCCAAAATGGAGTTAGAGACTTTGACGAACAAATATATGACAACCTTACAGGCTGATCACATTTGATTGGACTTGCATATTTGTCTATTTATAGTTATAACACAAAAACAGCCTGTAGCCATTGTAGGACAGTATGATAAAAATGCCAACAAACTGATATACTTGGAATGGATTTCTTTTTCCCAATTCTTTGGATTCAGGTCTTAGTGGGCCATGACCCATCTGTCATATATATACCATTTGTGAAATCTGATTTTGATTTTCTTGTAAATTACACTAGCTGATTTTTTTTATAGAACTTAGCGCAGCTTTACATTCCTTAGAGCTTTTTAAGGAGGAACCTCTAAATTTGATTAGTGATTCTAAGTACATAGTCAAGGTCCTGCAGTACATCCCCTCCACTTTTTTTGAAGAAATTCACAACAGCAGCTCTTTGAATTGTTTGTATCACTGGAAAATGCGTACAGCTTCACAAACACCCACTGTTTGTTACTCACACATGCTCTCATACCACTTTACCAGGTCTCATAACAGAAGGAAATGAAGTTGAGGTCTCTTATACTGTAGCTACAGTCCGTCTCCAGTCTGACAGGGCTTCACATGCTTTCTTCCATCAGAATGCTGCTACTTTAAAAAAGATGTTTTATCTGACACTCGAGTAAGTAAAAGACATAGTTTGCTCTCGGCCGGAATGTCAAAGCCTTATTACAAATTTACGCTCCCTCGCAGTTAACGCTCACAGCTAATGTCGTTTAGCAAACTGATGTTACATATCTCTCATCTTTTAGTCATCTGAAATACGTACACATTTCTATAGATACTTTTTCAGGTATGCTTTGTGCATCTGCTTTTACTAGCGAGAAACGCAAGGATGTTTAGTGCCACTGGACCCGCTGTTTTGCTATGCTAAGTGTGCCACAACAGATGAAAACTGACAACAAAGTGGCTTGGGGAGAAACAAGCATGGGAAAGCTGAGAGCTATGGTGACAAGTGGGACAGGTCACCTGCGAACAGGCTGCAGGTGGGTATGCGTAACTAGCTGTGCTGCTTTCCCCAAAATCATCGCTGCCTGTTCGGTCTACACACTAATTTCCACTTGCAACTTTTCCTTGGGGCCCTCTTCAGTGTACATGTGTATCTACACGACAAGTGGAGTCAGACCACAGAGGCCTGTGGATCTGTGGTGCCAGAAAATGAAGTGGTGAGGGGTTTCTGCAGGTCAGGGTGTGATGACAGGGAGCACCCCACCAGACTAACCAGCAAACTGGCAGAGCAGCCTGGGAGCCAGGGACAGGGCAGACTGTCTGAGTGAGGCCACTGAAGGAGTTGGCTGCTAGAAGAGAAAAGGGGGCCCAAGTGAGCTGCTGAAGAACCTGTGGTGTTTGGGGAGGGTTGAGTGTGTGTGTGTGCAAGAGGCAGTGTGGTATAAACAGACCTACAGGCCAGCCAGGGTAGAACAGGCCTCTAAACCCAGTAACTCAGAGGATCTACACATGCATGTCTTTTCCACTAGCAGACATTCAGCATGACCATCCAGACAAGGCAACAGAATAAGGCTATTGGCACTGTTTGTGTTTGCATTACTGCTGTGTTTTCCGCACTGATGTGGTGGCCAACTATGTATTTATAGATGTACAGGCTGAATACATGTGTTTGTGTGCTACTAGGAATACATGCTGAGCCTCACTACTGACGGGGCCTGGGGCCATGCATGCCTGAACTAAGAACTAGAAATACTTTAACAAAACGCCTTTTAGGCATTCTTTAAAAGCCAAAACAAAGATACATGAGTGCATTTTTAACTTGAAAATGTCTTTGCACTATTGTTTTTCTTTGTCTCCAGATATGAATCAAGTACTATTACAAATATGGCTCCAAAGTTATCATTTACTTACAGTACAAGCAACAGCAGATGTGGTCTGGAGGGGATCTGGAGCGTTTGGGAAAGCTTCAGTAACCATTTTAAGATACTCATACAAATATTTCACCAGGAAACAGAAGCTGAGAACCTTTTATCATTGCTTGATGATGTAGCAGCTGTGTACCTGCACAGCATAAGTGTATCTTCATCATCATAATCTTACCCCATCATTTTTTTCAGTCACACAAAGCTCATGGTTTTCACCTGAAAGAAGTGTAGTTTACAGATATAACACAAGAGGCTGCTACAGTCACATAACCTGCCTTAGCTATATCATGAAGATCTCCAGTTTATCCAGAGCATGCCAGAATGAGGAAGCCAAATCCTACACTGACTTTTTCTGACAACCGAGTTACTCCAGAAAACATCACAGAATCTTAGGAAACTTGGCAGTAAGGAGTCTTAGTCATAACGAACGCATAATTAGCCCAAGTAAACAAGCAGAGACTAAGGCCTATGGGATTTATAATGCTGCAACTGTCAGCTCAGCAGAAGTTATAAATAAACTCAGCAACTCAACTTTGTGTCCTTTCAGTTGTACTGACCTCCTAACTGCAATAATGCCAAATCTATGATTTCTTGAAGGAAGAACAGAGCAAAGCTTAAGAAACTGGACAGCAGGTGACTACACTGAATGGAAACAAACCCACAGCTCTTTATCAAAAGGGCAAAGGGGAGAATTTTGCAAATAAACACCAGGGTCGCATACGCCAGCAGAAGAAGAGCCAGCAAAACTCCACCTGCCAGAATCCAACACAAACAACAAGAGTAAATAAGATCTCTGAGGGTCTCAGGCAAATATTTTCAGATAGATATCAAACCCTTTAATGGCAAACTGATGTCCTAGTAGAAAAACTCACAACATTTCTGATTACTTGAAATTATTAGTACTGCAGGAATATTAACCTTTGCTTTGTTTGTTGAAATTAAGCATCTCCTTTAGTGAACTTCAGAGTTCTTTCATCCAGCAATGCCAACTTTCATATATTTTAGCTGGATCTATGAAGCAAAAAAAATGGTGTTGAAACTATTATTACCCAGATAGTTGTTCCAACTTTCTTCCTTTTTTTTAACTTTGATATATAGACCATCATACAGCACAGTGGTCCTGACTGAGTTGAAGAGTACGAGTTGGCATTTTCTTTCAAATATTTGTTAGAAAACCACATAATAATTCCTGAATATCTGCTGAAAACATTTACTACAGAAATAACAAAAATAAATTCTCAGAATAGTAGTCACTCCTCATTTTCTCCCAACCACATGAACCTAATTCCTCTTTCAATGATAAACCATTTATAGGAATCAAGCTTTTCATTTGGGACAGGGACACCATAGGCCTATGAATTGCTGGATGTGATTTCTTAGCTGACTAGTACCATAAACAATTCCAATGACTTTATCACGTATGGAAGCCATACATTGATACAAGTATCTTTTTGGAGCAGCAGCTTTTTTGGTCATATATATATATATATATATATACGAGCAAAGAATTAAGACATGCCATCTCTGAGTTGTTATCTCTGAAATTTAGTTCCCTTTCACTCCTGAAGACAACAGGAACTGATAGCAAACGCTATTTGATTTGCTTCAAGGATAGTACCAGTACCCATACTTTCAACAGTTATATTCAAGAGTGCATGTATGTTGTGTTTACTATATTACCACATACTGCCTTTCACTACACCTTAAACTACTATTGCATAAGAGCTCTGATTTGACTCTAACTCATACTGCTAAACCTAAAAAAAACATTTCTAGACATCAGTTGGAAAAAAATAAGTCTTCCCCACGACATAGAGATGCCTCCTGGTGGAACATCATCCAGTATCACAAAGTTGTTGCTATTCATCATGAAAATAGTTTTCAAGATTGCTTAATTTGCCATTAGAAATATGCACCTACCATTTCAGACTTTAACAAACCAATTGTTTAAAAAAAAAAAAAAAAAAGGAAGAAATTACTGGCAGCTTTAACAAGCATTATCTATTTAGAAATCATGCATAGAAAAGGTTTTGTGTTAATAACAGCAACCTTTTGAGACTTGCTATGTGACTCAGGTGCTTAAACACAGACCTCAAGTGCTATTTTAGGTGCTTGTGCTAACTATAAGCTACTTGGCCTATGATATGGCAATAATTAGTGTTAAGTAACACAATAGAAAACTCTTCTGCCCACATCCTGTCCTTGCTTCCCCACAAATAAGCGAGAAGAGCTGCTGTTGTTATGTGACTTAAGACTCATAGGTAGAATACAAACCACATCGGGCTGATGGATATATCCAGTTTGGACTGCAAAAGCAACCAGATAAAAAGTTAGGGCATCATCAGCCAAAAGACTCATGAGACCAGAAGAACAAAGCTGGAGAAAACTCTGACTTGTAACCAGAACTGAACGTGCAGTCTGCCATCAACAGGTTCTCAAAGCTCTCAGGACACAGATCCTGTCCACAGTCACTACACTCGCATAACTAGTTAGTTGTTCACATATTCCTTTTGTGTGTACGTAAAAACACAAGGAGTCTCCAGTACAACATGTATGTTAACAACCACAACAAAGGCTGTCCCTCCTCTAATGCTCAGATACCTCTACTTAGATTTATCCCACCTGGCTTTTTTTTCTCTTTTTTTTAACTTCAGAAAATGTAGGCCTTCAGTAAACCCTACCTTATATCTCATAGCTCCATGCTGACAACTCAGGTGCCCTACAGCACCTTCATGTAAGAGTCTTCCACACAGGATTCCAGACACCCCATGTCACTATCAAACCACTTGCTCTAAGCCTATTAGGTTTTTTAATTAGTTTTTAAACCTAATTTTACTGTTCTGTTGGCATGTTCTGGATTGTTTCCTCAAATAAGTTTTTAAAACATAGATTCCATTTGTATTCTTTTGCATGCTAGAAACACTGCAATTCCAAATGCAGCATTTGTTTTGCAACTGTATGCTGAGCAAATACCACTTCGAGAAAATCTGGAGTAAAATGCAATATTTAAGAGAAATTCTAAATCTATATTTTATGTCACCTCAATAATACTCACAGTGTCTTAAATTGCCAATGCAGTGCAGCTCACAGAACCCAGTGTTCTGCACTTGTAACAAACTAGATGTTTACGTCCTTTGTTTGCTAAGCACTATACAAGACAAAGCCAGAACTCCAAAATCAGCCTTATTAAATGCATTTTCTAAGCAGTGGACTCCAAGTCTTCTGCCACAAGAGAGCCCTCTAACCAGAAAAGAAGTTTACTCCTCCTCCACAGTCACCTCCTCACTCTACCACATGAGAACACACCAGAATCTGTAGCCTGACAGTTACCATGGTGACTCCTGATGTCACCTCCAAACTATTTTAGGGCTGTAGTATTTAGGTGGTTTTGCTTGGTTTTTTTTTTCTGTGTTTTTTTTTTTTCCCCTGTTTGTTTTTTGTTTTGTTTTGTTAATTTTATTTTTTTAACTGCTCTATGATGATTTTTAAACCAGTGGGGTTTTTCTCCACACTATGAAGGGCAACTTATATTTCTGTGTTTCAATTTTAAGGACTGATAAAATTTGTTGAGAAACAAGCCACATACAAACTGCAGTCACAAAGTACAACTGACAGACACCACAGTTGCTCTCTAGATATGATTTCCAATATTTTTTCCTTCCAGAAGTAAGCTTCTTAGGGATAACTGCCATTTTTCATTTTGATCTTCCCTTTCAGTTTACTTTTATTTTACTTCTTACTTTCAAGGTTTCCAATAAGCTTCTGATCAGGAGTACATTTAACAAGAAACCACACACATACATTCACCAAGATTTCAAGCTCCTTGGGTTAACATCCCTGCCAACCTTGCAGTAGTAATGCTACCTCTGAAACATGAAGTTGGCATGATGTATCAGGACAAAAAGGACAGAGAACTAATGTTACTGTTCCAAATGGCAGTCACCTAATCTTTCAGTCCTGCAAAAAATTACATTCAGCATCCTAAGCTGCTACAAAACCTACCCTTTCTTCAAGGCCCAGAAGTCCAGCCCAACTTTCTTAATACAGCAACAGCAACTGCATTAAGAGCTTGCATTAAACAGGTCCGAAGGCTCTCATCTAGTGCACACAAATAGTTCCCAAAGGAATTGGAGCACAGCAGTTATTGCCTGATGTTTTAATGTAATTATATCCATAATATTTAATATAAACTACTCCCTAGAATGCCATAAAAGAAGTGGAACAGCATGATCACACTTCTGTGAAGCAGATACATTAAAAAAATTCTCCATCCAAAAAATCCACCCTCGTTCATTGGAGAAGATGAAGCATACAAATCAGCTTCTGACCCTACCACAAGATTCCTAGAGTGCCTTAGGCCAGTCACATACCTGATAATTCATTTGCAAAACAAGACGGCACATATATTCTTCCCACTTTTGCTTTGAGGAATTTACATCCTAAGTAGGTAAAATAAATGAGATAATATTCAATGATGTTTGCATTCAAGAGTGCCAAGTACTGTAGACTTCAAGGCACTTTTCTTACACAGAGAGCTTATTAATGATCAGCTACAGACCACCACTTTCAGTTCAGCAGCATAAAAATAACAGATCTCTGGGACATTCCTGCTGACAATGTGAACAAAGCAGGAAACAAAAAGAACAGGTACATGTAAAGACACTTCTCATCCAGAAACGATTACTGTATTCTCAGGTGTTTCTCATCAGGCACTGGCCACTGGGATGAGTATCCCCATACTGCCTATTTCAGAATTGCTTTTAATGTATTTGTTTTGGGGAACTCTTAAATCTCCCTACTTAAACCTTTCTGGAACATCGCATGGAAAGATTATCCTGCCTATATTGAGTTTTGGGAAAAAACAAATAAACAAAATTACTAACCATGTCTTGCAGCAGGAACTTCAAATCTGATCTTCGTGTTACTGATTCTTCTTCTGCCTAGAAAACTGTCACAGACAACATTCTCTTTAGAGACTTCCACCTGTGCTGCTATCATGCCTAAGCCTATCTTTAGTTTCAGAATACATGCTTACCATCTCAAAGCAACTGCACTTCAAGTTTACTGAAACACAGCCAAGTGACTGCACTGGTATGGTCCAGCACAGACACAGAAAACAACAATACACATCTATCAGGTTCTGTTCTTAGTCTCCTATTAGGCAGAAGCCTCTTCAATAGGAGTTGCTGCACCTTGGGGTAGTTGCTGACATGCAAACATAAAACTGAGCAATAAAAATCACTGAACTGCCAAGATTAGGACTATAAAAACAGCAAGACTTTATAAATTCATAAACAGAGTACTGCAAAATTGAAACTGACTGGTCAAGTATCTAAAGCAAGTCACAACACAAGGTCTGAGACTGGATGAAGAAAACCCAGAGAGAAAGCCAACTAGGAAGTACAAAAGTTTTTTTCAAGAATTCAGGAGTGAATATCTGAGACTATGCAGGGAAGGAATCTAATCCTGCTCAGACTGAGTGATAACATTTGGCCATCCAGGGCTGTCCAGTCTGTTCCTGTGATTTCATTACATTCTCCTCACTGCAGACCTCCCAACAACATCCAATTGTTTTTCCTTGCATTTCTGAGGGACACTGACTGTTGTAAAGGACATCTGGCTAAGTGTCTATCTCCAAAGCCCTCATTGTGGCTCTCTGACCTCACATACTCCTTACATTTCTATCATTATATTATATTCATTCACACAGAGTCAGTTGAAATACCAATAGAATTTTCACACATTGGCCCACCTACACATCCAAAATACTTTTTAAACTTCCCCAACAAATTAGGCAGGAGTTCTGCAGAAGACAGCTCCCTTTATCCAAGCCTGATGATTCCTTCCAGGTATGGTCTGCCCAGTGCTCAGAATAAGGTAAGGGTCCTGCAGGGGAAAAAAATGTATCACACATATTATGATTCATTTGCAGAAATAATGAATGATGGTTACAAAGGCATTCTCACGACACACTCTCATCATTTACTAACTTAAAGCATCAGATTTCTTGCATCTTGCACCTTAAAAGCATTCTCTGTAATACAGAGGACAAGAAGGATGTGTATCATCATTAATTCACTGAAGTGCTGACTATTCTTACCTGTGTCTGTTTTTGTGTGTATCTCAAAGTTTACTGCTCACTATCAGAAGTAACCTTACTTTGTTGCTAAAAGTCTGCAATTCAACTGTGCTTGACTTTTAGTTGACAAGAATAAAAAATACCCACTAGGAGAAGAGTAGCTACATGTGCAGTGGTAAGTACTGCAAGGACATGAGCATTCTTCACACATTGCAGCAGTTCAGCACTTCCATATGTCTTCTCTCATGCAGACCCTAAAGATGTTTTCATCTTCCACGAAAAAAATGAAAACACACACACCCCCTTCCACCATGGGAGTTTTTCTTTTCTCCCTTTTGCTGTCAAAGATGACAGAGCTGTACAAAGCAGGCCCAGGCTGCTGACTGCGTATCAAATAAATGCCAAGATTCCTTCCCCCTCCTCCAACTTCACTGCGAGCCGCTGACAACTGCCGAAGCAGGGGCGGGGAGGGCGACGACGGAAGAAAGACAAGACCTGAACCATGCACAGGAGGTTTGGGGCCGAAGAGGAATCACATTAACCGCAGACCGCAGCTCAGCTACAGGCAGCCGTGACCCCAGGATGTCTCCCCCGAAGAGATAACAACAAAGAAAACAGAGCGGGGAGGAGGTGGATGCCCCGGAGCGAGTTCCTGCTCCTCCCTTTACGCTGCTTCCAGCCAAAACAGACACCACAACATAAACAGAGACAAAATGTGCGTTTATGGCGGGGCGGGGGGCAGCGGCTGCCGCCCATAACACTCACCCTCTCCTGCCACCGTCCGCCCCTCGGGGCTCACGGAACGGAAAGCAAAGTTATCGACCATTTTGCACGCTTAATTTATGCAAACGAAGTATTTTCCCTTTGCTGCTGAACCACTTTCCCGACAGAAGAAATACCCTTCCTTAGCTCATAGCTTTATATTGAAACAAAACGTTGCCTCACGCTCCCTCCTCTAAAATGCCTCGACCTGGAAGACGCAGCCCGCACAAGAACCTGAGGTTGTAAGGGCAACAACCAAACAAAACCAAACACAATCTGAAGCTCCCGTCCTCGCAGCACTTCCTCAAAGGCAAAACACCAGCCGTGACGGGCAGGAGGCAGGGCGCAGAGCGGCTGCGGGGGACGAGCGCTCACCTTGCCTCCACTCCCCTCGCCCAGAGCTCAGGGCTGTAACCTTCTCTCCTGTCCCCATCCCGTCCCCCCCCCTCTAAGTCCCCATTCCCTCACACCTGCCCCCGGCCAGCGCCAGCTACTTCTCCTCCCACCTCTTTTTGGGCCAGAGATTATTTATTACGCAGGCAGCGAAAGGACGCGGGGGGTGGAGGGAGGAGGAGGATCGGGCTGTCGAGGGCGTACGCACACTCTCCCCGTCCCTCCCCATCCCGCAGACGCGAGCGGCACCGAGCCCTGTCCCGGCTGCGCGAAAACAACCTTCCCCCCCGCCCCCCCACAAAAGGGCGCGCGCCTGCGTGCCTGCGCGCGGGGCCAACGGACAATGGAACCGGAGCGCCCGGGGGGGGCCGAGAGGAAAGCAGGGCAGGGGGGCCGCGCTCCCCCCCCCGCCGCAACTCCCGGTCCCGGCTGTCAAACGGCCGCCTCCGCGCCCCATGGCGCACCCGAGGAGAGCAATTATGCCCACCCCCGGCCTCCTTCCCCAACCCCCTTACCCCGCGGGACACTCACCCGTTCTGCAGCGGGCCCCGAACCCTGCGCGGGGGGCAGTGGCGAGACCCGCCTGGGGTAAAAGGCAGGTGGGATAGCGCTCCGGCCACCCGTGCAAGGCGCAGCTGGGGGATCTCCGAGGGAGCGGCAGCCGGCGCCAGTGGAGGGCCGGCGTGCCCCCAGAGCCGTCCTCCTCCGGCCCACACGCCTGAGGGGTCCGCGGGTCGCTGCCGCCGCCGTTTGTGTTGGTGAGAGACGGCGAGGGGAGGAGGGGCCCCAACAGCTGAGAGGATGTAAACAGAAGGTCACGTGACGCTGCCTCCGCAGGCGGCCGAACCCCCTGCGCGCCACGGGGCGGCTGGAAAGGGGGAGGGGGGAAAGGCGAGCCGCTCTGTTTCGTGCTGTGATTGGCCGCGCTTTGCCAGCACAGGAGCCAATAGGAGGCCAGCGTTTACGGCGCTCGTCACCAGTCGCTTGGGGACGTGGGGATGCCATAGGCGCCCCCCTCCCCCACCAGGCTGGGAACCCCGTCCTTGGCCTGACTCGGGCCGCCCGTGGCAGGTGGCTCGTCTCGCGTGTGCTGTTGACCAGGCTCTCCCCCTGGAGGGACAGGCGGGGCGAAGCAAACCCCCGAGTTGCGGGCGTGGGGTAGGGGCCGGCTGCGAGGGGGCGGAGCAGCAGCAGCGCCGGAGGTTGAAGGAGGACAGGCAGTTCTCAGGCCCGGTTTTTTAGAAGTTGCGGAAAGGTGCCCAGCGCCCATCGGAAATTACGCTGTTTTCACCAGGCCTCCAAATCTTGTGGTGTGTTCGCCCTTCTCCGACAAGTTTGGGCAAGGGGGGTAGGGAGGCGACATCTCATATCCCGCTTCTGTGGCCTCTCACACGGGCACTCAGAAAGTGGCACCACCCCCCGCGAGAGAAGGGACTTAGGGCTTTGATGTTGCCGATGCTCTGAGTGGTGAGACAGTTTGAAAGGCTTCAAGGAGGAAGAGATCCCGGGGAAAGCTCAGAGAGGAATTTAGGAAAGGAGGAAGGAGTGTGGAAGGGAATAGGCAGGAGCATGTGAAGGTGGGGACAGCCTGGGGCCTTGGTGCAGGCTGGTGAAGCCCGAGGTGGTCAAGAGTCTTGGGTCATTCTGAGCTCTGATCTCAAATGAGGTTTCTAAGGTATTGTCTCAGGTTTGGTTTGTAAACAGGAGCTGGAGGAATGGCGTGAGATCTAGGGAGCCAGTGGGGAAAGCAGGCTGCTGCTGGTGTTTTGAAGAATTATAAGTACACAGGTGTCAGGACTTGCAGCAGCTTGGCTCATCAGTTTTCCCTTAAGGAAAGGAATGAGAAACACCAGAGATCAGTATCAGAGAATGAATGATATTCACGCTTGTGGAACAGTGAGTTCTTATTCACCAAATGATCAGGCAAAAAGTATAGTGTTTATGAGTTTCACGCTACTGGGTATGAAAACCTGAAGATCTAGAGTGGATGCTACATTAAAATCAGCAATTTAGGTAACTTGGTGATATTCACAATGATGATTTTATCTGGAGTACTTTAAGCATTCAGAGTTTTGTGAAATGCAGCTGAGGCATAAAGTTTTGAGCTTTAGCCAAATTTTGAGTACTGGTGGAACAGGATTTCTAAGTTAAAATCCTGAGAAATAGAGTACACAAAAATGTAGCTGGTAAGAGGCCAGGAGTGAGTATGACTCTGTTGGGGGCCGGAATTAGTTAATACCTTCAGCATACAATGGTTGTAGATGGGAACATCTGAGGTGGAGATAATTGGCAACACAAGGGAGAGAGTTTCTGCTAGACTGTCACTAAGAAATATTTTGTCTTTTGTTAGTAGTACTGAGGTATCCAAATAGTTCTACAAATTGCCATACTGTTACTGCTGTATTTGGTGCACCTTTGTATGAGAGAAATATAGGAAAAACAAATGAATTCAATTTTTACATTGAAATATGCCTTACTGTCAGATAGTAAACTTAAATAATTTTTGCTGGCTTTGAGTGTTGATTTTTTTTTTCTGTTAAGAATTTTTAGATAGATGTAATAAGTGTGTATGATTATCTGCCTATTGGATGTATGAAGGTTTCCTGGTTCTCATTGTCTCTTTCCATCACGTCCTAGATCTTCTCATGCATGACCAACACATACTCATTATCTATCAGACAGGGTGCACTTAATCAGTATTCACCCAGGACAGAAGTTATGGCCCTATTTTGCTCATTTAAGTTTAAGACAAATTTTCAGGTAGCTTTTTACCTTGTAAATTACCATGTTATTTGCTTGAACTGATACTTTTTTTTTCCATTAACAGTGGACATGGACATCCAATTAGGAAGGTCATTCTGCCATCTTCTCTCAGAGCTGAAAAGAAACTTCAGCATTCAGGTCTAGCAGAAAATTCTACTCAAGCATGTATGATTCTCCAAATCAGCTCTAACTCTTGTCATCCATTGTCAAACCAGAAGTAAGGTACATATTTTCTGTTGCAGTATGTAACTTCTGCATCTTGATGTTGTCACGTTATTTTAAACTTGAGATGTGCATAATTTGGGTATGTTATCTTTTTCATATGTTTTTCCTTATTGAAAATTTCCATCATCTTCTGTTATGCTAATGATGCAGGAACAAAAAGTTGTCCTCAAAAAGATGGTAGGACCAGAGTTTTCAGAGTTAATGGTAGGTGCTGTTTCTGTTATTCTCATCAGAGGAATAATACATGGACAATGTAGCACAGTCATTAGAAACTAAAAGTGTTGGAGCTGAAGAACTTCAGCTGAAGAACTGAACAAAGAGTTTCACTGAGAGCAGCCATTAGTAGGATGAGAGGAATCCTTTGCTTTCTGAACTTATTCTTAGTCCAGTGTTTAGACTGATATGGAGATCAGAAGCTGCTGCTTTCCATCTATTCCACAAAATAATAAAAAATAGTCTTCATACTGAAACTGAATGCTCATATACTTTTAATTTATGTTTAAAACGTACAACTTTTGGTGATTCTTTGCATAACAACCTGGTTCTCATTTGTTCTACAGGTATCTATTTTTTTTTTCTAGTTTCCACAATTATTAGACTTCCTTCCCCCAGTCTAATCTCATTCTACTCTTCTGTTTCATGTTTAATTATCAAGCATTTTAAAATTATAGTTGATTTACTGTGTCTAGGGTTCTGTGACTAGGGTTACTATGATTAGGGTTCTAGTAAATGGGGTTATGTTGGGCTGGACCAGTCACTAGTGGGTTTCCACAAGGATCCATCTTAGGGCTGGCACTCTTCAATGTCTTTATAAATGACATAGACTCAGGACTTGAGGGATTGCGTAGTAAGTTTACTGATGACACAAAATTGGAAGGGTCTGTTGACACTCTTGAGGGCAAAGAGGTCCTGCAGAGGGATCTGGACAAACTGGAGAACTGGGCAATCACCAACCACATGAAGTTCAACAAGGGCAAGTGCCGGGAGTGCAAGTGCAAGCAATTTTGCACCTGGGACACCGCAGCCTTGGCTGTACAAACAGACTGGGGGATGAGATGCTGGAAAGCAGCTCTGCGGAGAGGGATCTGGGCGTTCTGATTGGTGGAAAGTTGAACGTGAGCCAACAGTGTGCCCTGGCAGCCAAGAGGGCCAACCACGTCCTGGGTGCATCAAGCACAGCATTGCCAGCCGGGTGAGGGAGGTGATTGTCCCACTCTGCCTCACCTGGAGCACTGTGTGCAGTTCTGGGCAACACAGGATAAAGAAGATATAAAGCTGCTGGAGAGTGTCCAGAAGAGGGCCGCAAAGTTGGTGAAGGGTTTGGAGAGGAAGCCGTATGAGGAGTGGATAAAGTCACTTGGTTTGTTCAGCCTGGAGAAGAGGAGATCTCGTCACTGTCTACAGCTTCCTCACAAGGGGAGGAAGAAGGGTAGGCACTGATCTCTTCTCTTTAGTGACCAATGACAGAACCTGAAGGGAATGGCAGGAAGATGTGCCAGGGGAGGTTTAGGTTGGACATTAGGAAAAGGTTCTTCACCCAGAGGGTGCTGGACACTGAAACAGGCTCCCCAGGGAGGCAGTCATGGCTCCAAGCCCGACAGTGTTCAAGAAGAGGCTGGACAACAACCTCAGACACATGGTATGAACTGTGGGGTTGTCATATATAGGGACAGGAGTCAGACTCAATGATCCCTGAGGGTCCCTTCCAACTCAGGATATTCTATGGTTCTGTGTCTGTTTTGTATGCCTTTTTATATTGATGCCTTCCTGATATTCTTGCCTTCATATAGTATATACATTGAGTTCTGTCTTTTCCGTCTTTTTTTTTTTTTTTTTCATTGCCTTCTTTCTTTTCCTTCATTTTTGGTTGTCTTTCTTTCTTGACAAGCTTTGGCTGGTCAGTTTTACAGGTGTAGAACACAAAAAGCAGGTGCTGTATAAGTAGCAGTTACAGTTTTCAGATAGTGTCCTCGGGTCCCTCCTGTAAATATCACTTCAGGGAACTGGATACAGTGAGCACCTGCTTCACGCTGTATCATATGTCAGCATAGGCATAGCCTGCTTCAGGAAGAGAACTTCGAAATGGAAAAATGCTGCAGTGGCTTTCTCCTGTCTTGCAGACTTGGTCTTCCTACATTAGCATCTTGTCTCAGAGCTAAAAATACTGTACTACTGAGAAAATTATAAGTAACACAAACGGAAGAGGGATGAAATAACCGCTGGAAAAGAGTTTCTTTTACCCTTAATGTTTGGCCTGCCTATCATACTTTTAAAATGTCTTATTTTTGCATTCTTTGCTCTCAGATATTGGAGTGTACCTTCTGTGGCCCTCATCTATACTCCAGCAGCCATCATGCCGTTTCCAAAGATTTATAGTAAGTAGCATTCATGTTCCCAGGAAGGGAACTGTTATCAGCCCTGCCACCTCGGAGTGCCAAACCCAAGCTGAGTCCGTTTAGTTTCATGGACAGCACCAACCGACTCACAGTTAAGCTGTAATGGATTAGTCTGACTACACAGTCACATATCACATCAGAACCCCCACTTCTGATGAGCAGCAAAACAGGAAGCTGGCTCCATAGGCTGTTGATGTGGACCTCTGAAACCAGCTATGCAGCTGCTCTACTTTCAGGTGTGGCTTGGCTCCAGAAGTAGTTTAGTCACATTTGTATGGTGTTGCTTTGGCCGGTGAAACTTGAAAGATTTCACCTGTGAGACTGGTAAGATCTACGTATGCAAACTCTAGCATCTCTTCATCTTTGGCCTTGTTAATCTGCGATTTGGGTAAACAAACCCAGCATAACCGTGATAAATAAAAGTGATTGTATGTTGATCAAGCTTTAGATCAGAATAACATTTCCCAAAAGCTTCAGAGCTAGTTGATTAAAATGGTATCTTTAAAAGGAGGAAATCACCCTTTACTCCAGGACATGTCTGTGTGCCAGGTTACTTCGTAGAGTACTCCTACTGGTCTTTAAGACTTAGTTGCCACTTAAATTTTCTGTTAGAACTGCAGACTCTGTTCCTCTCCCAACCCCTTCAGAGAAACAGGTGGTACTGTAACCTTGGTAAGACATTTGTAATTTTTAGAAATAGAGATTTTTTTTTTTTGCTGTAGATTTTTAAATACACTCTTCTCAGACATGAATTGCATTAAGCAATTGAACAGTGCTACACATGCTGTGGATCATGATCATGGTCCTCTGAAGCACGCATAAAATGTGTTAGGGTTTGAGTCACATACATTTATTCGGTATGCCTGTAATCTATCCATGCATCCCACTGCTCATGCCCTATTTAAGTGATTGCAGATCTTATCTGCTTTATCAGAGGAAGTGTGATACAATAGTAGCAGAAGGTTCTTCTTTTGTTGGCCTGAGTAAGCAGGAATAGCAGTGATAATTACCAAAAGTGATATAGCTGCATAGGTCTGGTTAGGAGAGTGCAGGAGGCTTTTTTCCCTTGCCATGAACTCCTCTGCTAGGGTGGTGTTAGCACTCTCAGAGCAGTCATGGTGAGGATGCTCCTGGCTGCAGGCAAAGGATGGCACAGAGCCAAAAGTATGATTTTTAGCTGCCAAAACATAAGCTATGCTCAGTTCATACTTTAAAACATTGAAAGCACATGCTAGAAAAAGAAAATAACATATATATTTTTATCTTAAAGATGAAAATGACTGAAATAAAATGAAAAATGAAATTAAATGGAATCTGTGGCCACAGACATTGGTCTCAAAGATGTATCTCATGATCAGCTGTCTGGCCTTCTTCAGATGGCTTTTCCAATTTAGTGCTTGTACCTTCATGTTTTTTTCTTCTGTTAAGAACAAGCCTGAGATAGTAGCAATGGAAGGGTTCCAGTGGCCTGTAGTCATTAATAAGTGTATAACCAAATGTGGTTCATAAACACAGCAAACCGATCACATCTAGATAATGTTGGATGTATTGTTAAATCTAGTCGTGCAATCAAATGTTAAAAAATATTTTAGAATTTGGTACCAAGACAAGTATGTGTCTTTTAGATTTCACGTATAGAAGTAACCTGTTAATCTGTAATGATATTTTACAAATAATAGGGTATATTAAGCCATTCTTCTCTTTAAAAAGGTATGGGTACCTACTTTTATAACTTTTTTTTTTCCGTGATGGGAAAATAAAGGTCTTCCTTCGGTGTTTTTTGTTTCAACCACTTGTAATTTGAGGTACATTAGGATACAAAATGAATGTGCTCTCAGAGAGTATCATATGTTATCACCTTTGTCCTACTCATTGGTTGTAAACTGCAAGCATAAGATGTTCTCCATGGAAATATGTTGATTTTTCTCTGGCTGTAGCTGACAGTGAGTCAACAACAGACTCTTATGTCATCTTTTTCTTAAATCAATAGGGTGTTTTGCTAAATTTATAATGCCATTTTTTTTAGAATCAACACAGTACTTCGAACTGAGAAAAATTATATGCCACCATGAGTAATAGTTTGAAGCCAAACAGTCTATGAGCTTCCCTTGAATGAGTCATATTGAAAGGAAGTTACTGTATTTTGAATCTTAAATAATAGGAAAAATTTTATTCTGAAATTAATATATGTTGACAATTTGCCTGCAATTTTGTTAATCAGACATGGAACAATATGTAATTTAATTTATATGAATTGACATTTGACTTGTAGAATGTCTCTTCTGCTTATGGGCTGATAATACGCTGTCATTGGTCCTCTTACTCATAGTCAGCTGAACTATGTGCAATAATTTCAGAGGCTTTTAAGACCAACCATTTACTTAGAGTGATAATCTATTAGGTATCTGTTTCTTACATGCTGCTTCTATCTTTAAGTAGGAAAGATGATGAAAGCTATCTGCGTGTTGTAAATATGTCAAAAATCCAAATGTCTCTAGTTTCATTTCTAACACAATGTTTTGGCAAAGTGAGAAGGTTAACTTTATGTGATATTTTTTTTTCTTATGAGAATTTAAATCTCTTAATCGATTGGATTGAGTTGTTATAGATATTAATTTAGTTGTCTTTTACAGTGTATAAAACCATCCTTTGCCAGCAGGGTACCAAAAAGACAAGGAAACAATCATTTCTTGTATAGAGATCACTAAAATTAATGTGGCATTTTAAAAAGTTCATAACATATAATATTATACACTTCAATTTTTATGAGAAACAGAGAAAGAATATACAAGGTCCAACAGAACTTACCAAAAGATTTGAGGTTTATATTGACCATGCAAATTGCTTTTTAAAGGTCTTCTAAACAGAACATAATATTTTCTTTTAGCCTCCTCCAAACTCTTGATGCTTTCCAAAAAAACCGAATTGATATTTTTCTCCTAATTTGGCAGAGGTTTTACACTTTTTTTTTCCTTGTTTTTTTGCTTTTTGGATGATGTAGTTGACTATTATTAAGTCTTTGCTATATGTGCAGATGGCTGGGGCAGTAAAAGTGAAACTTCGTAACTGTGACTGAGGAGAGCATTATTTAGTAAGTTATATGAAACTAGATTGTTAGGTGAGATGTAAAGGATCTCTGGAACAGATCTGTTCTCCACCATTTAATTAGGGTGCTTTCCTAGAATCCTTCATCTGTGGTTCTGCATCATACCTTTAGGTAAATAGTAGAAGAAATTAAATGGCCTGAATAGTCTCCTCCATTTTAATCCTCCATCTCTTGGAACAATGGTGAGAAACTAAAAAATTATGAGACATTAGCTAGGTAAGATAACCTGAAATCAGTTAATTGAAGGGAACAACATGCATATTAGTGGACTATGTGCAAGTAGCAAGCATTGGGTTAATCTTACAAGCTTATGGCATGTAAAGGTATGTAGGAGAAGGTTAAGTGAAGAGTGAATGAAAGAAGATGGATAAAAGGAAAAGACAGGAAACAAAGGATGAGAGAGACGAAAAAGGTTATGACAAGAAACTGGGGCCTGAGGCGTTATAGAAAGTTGCAGAAAATAGCTAATGATAGTAGTGCAAAACAAAGCTCAATATTTTAATTTATTTTATTTTTAATTTTGACTACACAAATCTCTCTGGCCTTTTCTGCAGCTGTTTCTGCTAGTACTAACTGCAAGATACTTTCTGCCTTCAGCTGTTCTCATACAAAGCCATGTAGATTGGAGCACAGCTAGACCTTAGTATCTGTGTCATGGAGGAAGTGTCACTAGCCCGTCTTGGAAAGGTTCTGAAAACCAAGAGTGGCTAAAGAAGGAAAAGAAAGCAAAAAGATAGCAAAGACAGATCTTTTAAGTGAAGTATGCTGATAGTGAGAGTGGTAGACTTGGGCTCCTCCATGCATACCTATTTGTGTGATATGCTGAATGCTTTCAGGTGCCTCACTTCTAAGAGATATTCACTTTTGACAGGAGTGGCGGCTGCGGAGTACCAGGGAGCAGCAAGAGCAGGACTCTAAGGTTAAAGGCAAACCAGCAGCTGGGAGCAGCCACACCACAGGATGAGCAGTGTCCTCATTGCCAGGGCACAGTCCAATAGTACCTGAGCTGGATAAACAAAGCAGGGTGGCTACAAATCTATGAACAGTCCGGGGATCGTAAGGCAAAAGCAAGGCAACAAGCCAGATCTAAGGTGAATCCAGGAAATCCAAACAGTGCAGGAATGAGAATGGGAAGTACACCTACAGCATAGAGCAACCTGAGGCTAAATGGGCAGGGGTTCTGAGTGGAGGACTCAGTGGGGAGCTCATCAGGGCCATTACAGTGCTCAGCCCTGACATGGAGTTTTTCAACTGATCAAGCCCAGATGGAGCTCTTTTGTGACATAACTTGGCAGGCCAAACTTCGCAGTAAATACGTGAGTGCAGAGTATAATGTCCGGATTAAGATTGTACTGATCATTCATGTTTAAAGTACATCAAGTTAAAAAGCTTCTGATTTTTTCAGATGACCTTAGGTAGGCATTAGGTCTCGTGTAGAAATTACATGGCTAAATGTTGTGAAAAGAAGCAGGCTTGTGATCTTTCTCATTTGTTCTGTTTGGTCTAATGTGTGTGTCTTACTGTGCAAGGCTAGGACAAGTATGCGGACCAGTTCTTGTGTTAAGCCTTGAGTAAATGCCAAAGGCCAATGTTTTCCCCTTACGACATATTGGTAATAGTGGAAGATGTTGTTAAAGCCAACTTGTTCTTGTGTGCAACTATGGGACTGAGCATTTTATACTCCAGAAGGTATGAATAAGTTCCTAAGTCTCAATGCTTTAAATAATGTGAAAGATTGTTTCATCCTCATACCTCTGGCAGTTTTCAATTTTCTACTAACCCAAATAAATAAAAAAAAACTAAATAATCAAATAGTTGGCAACAAAACAGCTATGCATTTTCATGGGGATTGAATGCCTTTAACTGTTTTACTCAATTTCTTTCCGTTTTTTCAGGCAGTTATGTGAGAGGAAAAAAAGGTCCACTTAAGAAAACTCGGGTATGAGAGAGGCAGATTTATTTAGTTGTTTTTTATATAGTGTGAAAATCACTCTGCTAAAGTCTGCAACTTCTCAAGTAAAATAACAGCCTGAAATCAATGGGACTACATGCAACTTTGAGGACAGGTCTACATGCCGTTTCTTCTTGTATGTTGAGCCTTTTAGTAGCATGACAGTCTTCATCAGACTCTGAGATAGAAAAGTATAAATATATTCTGTCAACATTATGCTATACGTTACAGCAATGGCAGAGTCTGATCCTGGAACAATTAAAATCTCATTGTATTAAAGAAAAATAATACAATTATTTATTTTATGTGTTAAGTTTGCCTCTGTGTGACTTATCACCCCTCTACTCAAGCAGGCAAAAGTTTGAGGATAATACAAACATCTTTTTCCTCCGCCAATGAATGAATTGTGTTTCATTGACTTGCTGTGCTTTTTCTTTGTATATTCTGGGATATGATCAGTCAGAATCTGCAATCGTGAACACGTTTTACAGTGTGTAGGCAACAATATTAGAGAATGCTCACTAATTATTTCTGTTGGCTTTCCTGTTTTTAAAGTCTGTCTGTAGCTATTTTTCAGGTGTGTCAGTGCTTCAAATAACCATTTCCTATTCAAAAGATAGAACTCGAAGCGTACTCCAGATTACAGGTAAATCTATCTGTGGCAGGTAAACATGCGTATTTAGATTGTGCCAGCATCAACTTAGATCAATGAACAAGGTTTGCACTTAAATCTCACTTTGGCTTTGAAGTAGTCAGCAATTGCAAAGCCCTGCTGATTTAACATTTGTTCTCTAGAAAGAAGGCTTGTACTGCAGAATGGGAGATGAATCTCAAGAACTTTCCGCTCTATAAGAAAGTAACTGATACTTTTTCTCAGTGTATTTTAATTCCCCTGAATAAAGCCACTTGTATTTTTGGCATAAAATAGCGAACTTGAACCCATAATGAAGACAAAGTTAGCCATTAATACCTATGAAAAGAACAGCATCCAAGTGGTTTCAAGTCTCTGGTGCATTAGAGGCTACCACAAGCTACCCAGCATGGAAGTTACTTACATGCTTTTAGCACGTAGCTAAAACATGTGTGACACATGAAATTATTTGGTATCCAACTGGGTTCATGGGTTTTCTTCATACACATCTGTCTAAAGGGTAAAATTACACAGATATATTAAAAACAGATATATAAAACAAACAAAAAACCCCCACACACAGCTAAGGCTATTTGATCACACTCAACTTTGTTTGTATTCATCTTTTAACATTAAAAAAAACCTGTATGAAGGCTACTGCATAGCTGTTTATATATTTTATTATAGTCTTCTACCTTTCAAAAGTTGCCGGAATCTCTAGAATGATATTTAGAAATAAAAAAGAAAAAGGAACTGCAGTAATTTCCTGAACCTCAGCTGCAACGAGAAAAGAGTAGAAGCATCTTATTTTCTGGAATAATTCACTAGAAACAGATTTTAGAAAGATACAATGAAAGATGCATCATAGGCATCTTAAGAGCTGTTCTGAATAATTTTACGAACAGCACACTTTCTTGGATTCTAGTTTAGAATTTTTTCTGTTATGACACATGAACAGCTTTAGACATTGTTCAATCCAACTTCATCCCAGATCCTTAAAAATTTCTTTGTATTTTCTTGCTTAGAACTTTTGGGCCCTTTAGACCTTGACTGTCAGGGTAGCTTCAGTTCGATGTGTAATGTGGGTATGCTGCTGTTACAATATCATCTAGCCAAGTGACCCTGAGGCTTTTTTCATGGCCTTTCATTTGGTACTATCTTTACCATCACTGACATTAATAAAGTCAATGTATTACCTCTATTTATTCTGATTTCCTGCCCTGCAGCAAGGAGGGATCATTCCAGAAGATAACAGTAGCTCTTCTTTATTCTGGTAATTACATGTAAGAGAAGTGCTACAGAACCTTCATTTAATTCATTTACTAACCCACTTAAATCATTAGAATTAATTTATATTATCACAGGCTAATCAGTTTTCTGCAACAGAAATAGGCGGAGTACATGGTTGTAGTGTTTGCGTGATTTTTTAAAACTAATTTAGCTGTTGCAGAAGAACGACATCACTCATGGCAATCAGAACTTGAGAATCAAAAACCAGTCAGATAGTGAGAGTCCAGGCTGTAATAAGTACTTGATTTGTGACTCAGAGCTGCAGGGGACTGTAATGTCTGGAGACATTCATAGTTAGAGGATGAAATATGCTTTTCATTTCACAAAAAAGGGAAGGACATGGAAACACATAAAGGTGAAGACCCAGCATTATAATAATGCCAATTGCCTTTTTACTGAGACGTGATGTAAACCTTCCAGCATGCTAGGGTGTAAATCTGAACAGCTATAACTGGTTTCCAAAATCTCAAACCAACTTACGCAATACCTACATTATATCTGAAGCCATCAAATCTTATTAAATATAAATACATATATACATATAAAAAAAAATTAACACTGGTAATCTTCATTGATGCGTTGATGGGTTAAATGCCCTCTAAATATTCTTAGGGTTGTTCTTGCATACTTTTTTCCTTTTTTTTTTTTGGTAATGGTCACGGGATCAGTAATGTCCAGAGGTCAGTAACATCCAAAATCTTTGTTACTTCCTCTGACCAATAATAGAGTGTAAATTCTTTGGGAATAGGGAGTGTCATTATATCATTTTATTATTGCATCTCAGCAATCACAATGCTCTGTTCTAATAGATCAAATGGCTTCTGACCTGATATTGATGTAGTAATCCTTCTGCTGATAACTTTTCTCATGTTGCAGGAGTTGCTTTCAGAAACAGTCATTGTTTAGCGCAGAGGAAGGAAGGACATATGTTACGCTACTCCTAATTTTACTAATTTTCAATGAGACCTTGGATTTGTCTTTAAAATCTCTGAAACACCTTAATTATGTCATCACTGTATTGAGGAAAGTTTATTATATTGCTGCAGAGAGATTTGTGTTTAGTCAGCGTTCTACTGTTGTTTCTCCTCCCATCTGGGACATGAACACTAGAGAGATTGACTTGTTTAGCTTATTTTTAGATTATTTTTCTTCATAGTGTAATTACTTTAACAGCATTGTAATGCTAGCAAAACGCAAATGCTCCCAGGCCTGAGACACTACAAAATGGCTGGAAAGAACCTAAACTGAATGGGTGATACGAATTTGATGGGGTTTCTTCCTCTGTGAGACAGAAGGTCGGCTCTGTTTCTCTAAAAGGACTTGGATCTACCAATCAATTAGTATAAGTAAACACTTTTACTCATAGAGAAAATAAAGGACTATGGCATTTGTTACTTCTGCCGACTCTTCTTATATTTAATACCAAAGGCTTTAATGGAAGTTGAAGGATAATTTTAATACAATTAAATAACAGTGAAGTAATGATACTTTTTGTTCCCATAGCTTTTCAATGTAAAGATAATTATCTTCCCAGATCTCTGTAGAATAGGCAAGTATCATCATTATCCTTATTTTATAGAGAGTACAATGAAGCACAGCAAGGTTAAACAAATTTATCAGAATTAGAAAAAAAATAAGGAAAACCAAGAATAGTACTCTAATTTCTTGTCGTCTTGTTCTGTTCTGTTTTCACAAGATCAGCCTTTATTAAGTTGTCATCTGAAGCACCTTTAACAGGTTATATGCCCATGGAGAATTTAAATGAGAGGCTTCTAAAGTTCATTTAGGAGATGAAGTATCAAGACAGGGATATAAAAAGCATTGCACTGAAGATGAATTTTGCCAGATATACACAGTTAAAGTCCCCGTCATGCTGCTTTGGTGTAGGCGAATTGCCTGTGGACTTTCTTTTTATGACTGGAGCACTCACTGAAACAAGACCAAAAATGTGATTATATAGGAGATATGGCCAGCTTGTGGTACTGTGGGGTTCCTCTGAGCAGAACATGTTTCCTGCTACTGTAAAGACCCCAAAATACTGGAGATGTCCTCTGGTAGCTTTTGTACTGCAAGCCTTATATTTTTTTCAAGGCGAAGGGGAGTGATCTATAATTCCTGACATGCAGGGACAGAGCTCTTTGCTTTTCTTTGGGCCTTCTTTTTTCTTGCTTGTGTCTGATTATGGGAATTTGGGCAAAATGGATATGGATACCCACCTTTTTTTTTTTTTTTTNTTTTTTTTTTTTTTTTTTCCATTTTGTTTTAATTTTTCAAAAGATCTTACCAGATTTTGGAGACTTAAAGGTGAAGTCACTAGAAGCAAAAGAGTGTCCTGGGAAAATTATATGATACATATCCACTTTAGGCAGCTTTAAAAGAAAAATCAGAATCAACATTTAAACTCGGTATTTTTTCTGTGGAAAAAAAAATACTTTAATATTAAAATGTATAGGTAATATACCAAATGGGTTTCCTGAAGTGAGTAAAAAAATTACAAACCTGACATTTCTATTTAGATTTGTCTTTAGGTGGATGACATTTGGATGAGTTCAAGAGCTGTTTTCATGAGTTTTTGCAAATTTCTTCTACAGGAAAATTTAGCTACTTTCATCAGGCATCACTGCCAGTTGCCAGGGAAGTGTCAGAATTCTTCTCAGTAAATCTGTTTCTACAAATTTGTCCCAGGTAGAAAAAACATTTTTGCAAAGAAAATGAGTCTTCTGACTAAAGGGGGAGAAAAAAAAAAGAGAGATCGATCTAGTTATTTAGAAAGAAAACCTTAAAAAAACCTTATCGCTGAAGACTATTTATTTTCATCTTTGGCCATTTTTAAAGAATATTATTTGTATCCTTGTAGTAAGTTCTACTCATTACTGATCTAATAATTGGTTAAAAAATGCTTTACAACCTCCAAAATATTTTTCTAATAGGTGCAGATGAAAAGGTTGCTACACTCTGCAAAAGAACATTTTTTTATCTAATTAAATGTTTCTCTCTAATATTTTTCACTGTCTATTTTACATCTTATAGGTTAGCGATGTCTGCAGTCCATGCTTAAATAAGTCAGTACAGTTGCATCTCACACAGTGAAAACAATTTTACAAAATCGGTTATTTCTTCAAGTTGGGAGTGTCGCTGATGGGATGTAGTGCTGATGGGTGCACCCCATCTCCTGTGGTGTGATAGACCAGAACTTCCTTGTGAACGGAGCCTTGAACGCTGGCTCCCCGAAGTGGCAACGGTAATAAGTATTCTACAAAAATACTGAAGTAATTCTGGTAAGACATGAAAATAAAGTCTTACTGCACCTCTGATAGTGTTTGGGTCTTGGTTTTTTTTGTTTGTTGTGTTTGGTTTTGTTTTTTTTTTTTTCTTTCTCTGAGAGGCTCTATCCTGGTGCTTCAATTTTAGGACTGTAAACAAGGAGTGCTTTTTCCCTAAGAGGAGCAGCTAAAGTGACTTGTTTTTTTCAGCCTGGAGGAGACTGAGAGGAGACCTCGTAAGCGGCTAAAGCTTCCTCACAAGGGGAGGAGGAGGGGCAGGTGCTGATCTCTTCTCTCTGGTGACCAATGACAGAACCCGAGGGAATGGTAGGAAGATGTGCCAGGGGAGGTTCAGGTTGGACATTAGGAAAAGGTTCTTCACCCAGAGGGTGATGGAGCACTGGAACAGGCTCCCCAGGGAGGTGTCACAGCCCCAAGCCTGACAATGTTCAAGAAGAGACTGGATAATGCCCTCAGACACATGGTGTGAACTGTGAGGTTGTCCTCTACAGGGACAGGAGTTGGACTTGATGATCTTGTGGGTCCCTTCCAACTCAGGACATTCTGTGATTCCAGGATCATCAATACTGCCTCAGTAAACACGTAGACCATGTTTGAAAGGTCTCCAGGAGCCCAGTTTGAGGTTCAAAGCAAATAATAAAGGAATTATTATGCTGTGTTTGCATCTCTTTCTTTGTTAAATAAAACACTCCTGGGTGGATTTTGGGAGTGTTTTTTGAAGAGAGTTAAGTGAAAGCTTGATACAGAAGAAAAGAATTACAAGCTTAGACATTGCTTGGAAAGCTTGTATTTTGTAAGAGCCAAATTTCATCACAAAAATATGACACTTTTTTATTGGGATTTTTCATGGTTAACTCTAACAGACCTGATTCCAGATTTTGTTGCAAAACCTCTGTTGCTAGAATGACATCTGTCAGAACCCATGTGTTTTTTTTCCTGCAAACTTACGAAGTAATCTTTTCATTTGGAATGGGCATGGAAGCCATCATACAGAACTTGCAGTTTGAGGGCTAGTCAAGCTTGTGAGTTCACTGCTCCAGAGACTTATTGAAGGTCATTCAGCAGCCCTGTCTGTAAGACACACTAGAATGTATCGCAGATGGGAAGGAGAAATGTGTAGACATTTCTGTTCATTTAAAAAGGATTGTGTCTGCAAGCATAATGCCATCAGTTTTCCTTCTCAGGAGTTTCTTGACTAGGGAAATGTCAAAAGGCAAAACCCTAAGGGAACCATTCTGGTATGATTTCTTTTATATTTAAAGATAGTATTCAGGAGAGGCAATACACTTGTTAAAAGGGTAGGTGTTTTAATCTGAAGTGAAAAATGGAAGGCATTCTGTAAAAGACTTGAAAACAAATTCGTCACTTCACACATTAGGCTATCTAGAGATGAAATTTTGGCACAGCGTTTGAGGATAAATGGTATGTGTATTTGATCAAAGAAATTTTTTTGAGATTGGCTCAATATTAAATATGTAAATATACTCGCCTCAAACGGGTATGTAATTGGCAAGAATGATCAAAGTATCCTTTCAAATCTCTAAACAGATACCAAGTATGCATTTTCCAGTGTTCAGAATTGTATATATATATGTTTTAATTTATTTTTCAGAGGCTCCTCATCTCTTCTTGGGGGAAAAACATCACACTGAGAAAGAACACTTATTTTGAAAGGCTGAAAAAGAAACATTTGTTGTGATATATTGATCCTTTGGAAGCAGCTGATGGTGGCAAAGTCTGCTCCATCACTCAGGAGTCTGACAACCCTGGCAACAGGCTGCCCAAACTGCATGAATCTGGTTTTTACATTGCTTACATCCCTGTGCTAACAGCTGTTATCATACTATTAGCCTTCTGTAGTCCTCATGTAATCTCTTGAAACTTACATGGGCTCCATGCTCTTAGACTACCTGCCAAATACTTAAAAAAAAGAATCATCATCACCTCTCTCTTTTAATTTTCCACCTGGGGGAGAAATAGCTTGATTAGTCTGGATGATGATAGGAAGCTGGAGGAAATCCAGTTAGGATTTTTCAGTCCGAAGGGTTTGTTTCCTTTCATTTATTTCCATTCAGCTGAAGGTAATGAGGTTATGCAGGTCTGATTTCAAAGGGCACAGGTTTGAAATTATGGGTTTTGCTCAGGTACACTATAGCTTTAAACTGGTGATTTTGATGAAGTTGCATAAACTGGAGTATAATGCAGTTTCTTCTCCCAGAGATATGGTGGCTCAGCAGTGAAGACAAGCAGTGATTTTTTTTCCCCCTCTCCCTACTAACGCACACAAGAACAGATCTGCTGAGTAGGAAGTGCTATTTTTACATAATCACTTTTCAAACAGAGCCTCACTGTAGACATTTTGAAGAGACCAAACTAAGCATCCTAGCAGTTGCTTCTTCTCCGGCTGCAGAACTGCATATCAGAGCTGTAGTGTAGGTCATTTAATAATTTGATAGTCTCCCCTTTGTCTCTTCTGCTATCAAGTAGCTGAAGTCGTTCCTGATAAGTGTTCTTCATATTTCTTGGGTTAACCATCCAGAAATTCCTTGCTTACATACAAGCAGCTTATGATTGACAAAACCAGATTTTTAAATTGTAAGTATATAAAGATAATGTGATTATTTTGTTTTGAAAATTCTTTTTAACTTACTGGGATGCATTACTATAAAATCCGAGCATTTAACTTATTCTCTCAATCATCCCTTTGAGATAGAGAAATGTTGTTATTCTTATGCTCGTTATTCAGATGAGAAGTGTTTTGCTTAAAGTCATCCAGGACCCGCATAAAAGAGAAGGGAGCTAAAACCATCTTTCGTATGTCATTCTGAATCATTCAAGTGCTAACAAAGTAGCAAACGTGATTAAAGTGCTTGTTTACAGGTTGATGCAGAGGCATCTCTCCCTTGATCATGCCAGTGACTCTTATCTTCACTTCTTTTTTAGACTCCCTCCAGCTGCTGCCATTGACCTGCAGTTCCTCAGTAATAGGGACAGCATATTTTTCCCCATGTGGGTTAGGCTAAACTTCTCTTTTGTTCAGGCTTTGCTATAATCTGGGATGACTCCCTTCTATCTGTTGCCTATCAAAAAGAAAAAATCATGTTAAAAGAAAAAAAGGAAAAACACAAAAAAACCCAACAAAACAAACCCAAAAATGAACCAGCACATTCATAAATCATAGATCTGATGATGATGTGGTAAAAATAACTATTCAAAACATTTGTTGAATGCCAACCTTTTGCCTAGAGAGCATAAATTTTCAATAAGTTTATGAAAATTTACCACATACATACTTAGTCTTTCTTTATAGTTTCTGCAGAAGTTTTTAATTAAGAAGATTTGGCTGATCTGAGGCAAATTAACCTCTTTGCATGCCAACTGGGTTACACAGTGTTTGTGATATTCAGTTGACTTTTAAAAAAGTGTCAAAAAAAGCAGTAGGAAATATAAGGTATTTTTAAGGCTTCCTGCCAACATGAAGAACAAGCAATTTTTTATTTTTTTTTTTACCCGGGTTGCCTTCTCCTTGACTTTGATAGCTCAAATTTCAGAGCACCTGTGTAACCTTTTACAGCAGCATAACATGAGTCTGCAGGGCCCGTATCCAGAAACAGGCTTTGGGTTGAGTTCTAGTTTGCTGACTTACCAAGTTTTGTGGATAGAAGTTACTAAACAGCAATCTGCTTAAACTCAAAGCACTTTTTCGTTTGCGTTAAAGGAGTTTTACATCTCAGATACGGGCTGTGTTAACATTGGAGTTTGAACTAGTATTGCCATATAGTTTCTCGTGAATATATATTTTCTACTTGTCAAGAGAGCTGTGTTCAAGACCAGTTAGCATTTGCATCGCAGCACAATGCTTTTTGTTTGCAGAGCAGCCGAGACGATACTGAAAGTTAAGATAATTTTAGGCTTAGCTAGACAAGGACTTTTCTCATCTATGACCAACAAAGTGTTTTGTTGAGTTCTGAAGCAAGCAGAAGGAAAACATTTGCAAAGTGTCAGTATGTAATTTGTATAAATGTGTCTGGGCATTTATCATTTTATTGGAGACATTTTCCTTCTGGTCCACTAAAGCAGCAGGGAACAGTATTTTATTTTTAGGACTGTGCTTAAATGCAAACATTGTACTTCCAAATTCTAGATTTCTGATATACACATTATTATAACCTATTAATTTGCTATGCCAGTATTCTAGTAAAGAAGGAAAACCACACTGGATGAACAGGTGAGTGCATCCTACTTGGTAATGATGTTCTGTAAATCACGTTGAAAATTACTCAATGGACTTGTGATATCCAAGCAATAGATTTAAGTCACTGCATATCCCTGTCTTGTAAACAAACAAGTAATTATAATGCTTATGTTTGAAGATCTAAAGTTACATACTCATCTACAAACTGGAAGAGCTGGAATGATTTGTATTAGAAAAAGATCGTTGGCTGCTATACTCTTTACACCCTTTTGTAAAAAAAGTTTTCTACCAAAGAAATTACATTTATTCTTACCTACATTTTCAGTTTTTTCTTTTCTTAAATGACAAAGTTTCATCAACAACTTCAATGATAATTGAGTATTCTTTTTTCTAGAAAGAAATGTATGTTTACATAGTTTTTTCTCTATGCTTTATTTTTAATGTGTTTCAGAAATACAGATGTTTCAAAATTTTGTCTGCTAGGTTGAGTTAAAAAAGGTTCTTTATCCTGATAGATACTTTTTTTAAAAGACAAAAACTCCATAACATTTTAGAAAAATTACTAGTATGTTACAATTAAGAAGTATACATTGAATTATTTGTTTACCCATAGTTACGCATCAGTGCATCAGTATGTGAACTCTGCTGTTGATTACTTTCCCTGAAGACCTTGCTTCGATCTGAAGAACAGAAATACCAGTATTACCAGCTAGCAAGATATTACATGGTATGAAAATGTTTGTGAGATAACTTCTTTTTGAATCTCAGGGTGGACTATATATGTTTTCATGGTAAAGTTATTGTCATTTATGAAATCAAGGGATCATTAGAAGTGTTACTGAAACCCTCAGACTTTGTAAAACATTAATTCAAACATTAAGCTAATTGCAATGAAAAGCTGCTTTGTGTTTTCCCCAGTCATTGTCTTTCAGTTCTAGTGACTGCATTAGTTTTGCTTGATTTATAGAAAAATATAATTTATAGATATAAATTTAGAGGCTCTCTACATGTTAAAACTCTTTCTGATTAAAAAAAAAGCAATTATTGTTGTACAAGATTGAAGAACTGTAAAAAGCAAGAAAGGTTTATTTTTCTAACATCGTTTTTAAATGACAAATGGACTCCCAGGTCTGCCATATCTTTTTCACTGGTGATATCCAAAAGGCTGGATTCTCAGCTGATGGAATTCAATATTACTTGACGCAAGTAAAGCAAAATCCACGTAAACACGTGTCTCACTAGAGCGAAAAGCTGCAGTGTGTTAGCTAAGCAGTACTACAAATGAAAACAAAGCCTACACAATTAATAGGTTAAAAATAAACATACTCTTCTTCGTTTTCCCAGAGATTCTTCTATTTAGAAGGAAAAATATGTTTACAGCTCAAATAGTTTAGTTTTACCTTTTGTTTACAAGTGAGAACTAATTAATTTACTGTTTTCCCAGTAGAGGAGCTACTGGAATGAATGAGCACTTGAGAAATATCTGGGATATTTCAGGTTGTACTAAGCTTTTTATTAATTATATAGAATGTCCAATATCCTAAAAAAGCTAAAAGAATTTCCCCTTTCGAATTGTTCATCAATCTGCATTTTATCGAAGTATGCAATGCCCTCTGCTGGTGCACATGTTTTATATCAAGTTAAGGTACAGGAAAAACTAGGAATTAGCAGCTGGGAGTGCATCCTTTCTTCCTCTCTGATTAATAGCTCAGTGACAGGGCTATTCTAGCTATGTACAGTTTTGATAACTCTTTTGGGAAGTGGTTGTGGTTAAGTGGTGAGGTTTTGTTCAGAGCTGCTTCACAGAGGTACATGGGCGAGCTGTGCTGTCCTTGGAACAGGTACAACTCCTGCCAGGGCTGAAGCAAAGTTAAAGTCAGATTGTAGTCTGAATTACACTATCATAGGACTAGAAAGAAATCACGTCTTGTTCAGGATTTAGACCCATGTATCATTATTGGCCAAAGACTAAAATAACAAAGAAATTATTTATCCTGGTAGTATGCATTAGTGGCCTATCTCTAATATTTTTTCAAAGCTCATCTCAGCCTGGGCCCTGGTAGCTGAACAGTCCTGTTGCTGCCAGGCATAAGAATTTTTTTATTATTAATTTTTAAACCTTATTAATACTTAATACCTAATACATTTTCTTAAAAAGAACAGCTGTGAATCTATAGCCATCTTATTTTAGCATAGTTATCAGAACCAAGCAGTGGAAATATTATACCTCAACAGATATGCATATGGGCAGAAGAGTTACTTGGCTAGTGTTTTGTGAAGGTTTTAATTTTTGTAGGAGAGGGGATGAAAAGATGATTGAAAAGATGAATGGAGAATGGGCATAGGCAATCTCTCCTCCCTCTCTCCAATCCCATCTAACTGATGGTGTCTTTCTTTGAAAAACAGTAAGTAAAAGTGGTCATGGAAAAGTAAAGAAAAATGTATATGAAGTGGTAACTGGAAACAGATTTCAAGTGCAAGTAAAGGTACTGTCTCTGGACTTTTTATTCCTATGATATTCCAAAGGCCAGTTGTTTCTCAAAAGGACAACAGAGATATGCCTGATGGGTAAACTGATAATTTTTCTTGACCAAAGTTTTAGAATATAGTATTTATATATAGCTTTATAAATCTGCTAGCTTTTTAACAGAGAACTCACTTTCCTATGTCAGAGACCATCAATCTTAAAACTTGCTAACCTTTACACCTAAGACAAAACACAAAGCATTAGCAAGACACAGAAAGAAAAGGAAAAAAAGTTCACAACATAACTTACAGGGTTCTAGCAAGAGAGAAAGAAGAGAAGATAGATGAGACTTTTTGAAATTTCAGATGTTCTGTTTTTGCAGATGTTCTGTTCCAGCTGTATTTAAATGCTACTGTTGCTGAAAAGAGTTGAGACAATCCAACACAAACCGATCTAGATATTAAAGAAATTTTTGCCTTTGGTTAGATTGTTAGTGACAGTGTTGTCGGATGCAAAGGGCTCATCGTGAAATCGGGCGAACAATAATAATTCCAAAAGTTCATTTTAACATGACAGAGCTGACTGGAGGCTCATTATAAATACCAGCTCCATATAAAGAAAAGCAGAAGGGAATTCATTTCAGTATCCCCAGTTGTTTTTATTCCTGGAGGTGACGCACACACGCACAAAGTGAAAATAAAAAATGAATAAAAGTAGCTCTTGCTTGTAAAGTGTCAGACTTGTTTCACACACACACAATTTTCATTGAAAATTATTAAAAAACAACCACCAACATTCCAATTACTTCAAGTTTTACATCCCTTTGACTGAAAACCATTCTATACATTCAAAAAACAATCTTATTTTAGGTCACGACTGTCCTGTTACTATGAGTACTCTGCTTGTGTCTTTAAGTTTTCTCAAAGAAATTCCCGTGAAAGCTCTGTCTTGGCAGTTAACCTGGGATGTGCTAATTTGGCCAAGAAAGCTACAGTCCATTTTTAAGTGTCTGACTGGACTTCAGTTTTTAAAAGTCTTAATGCAGCTCTCGGCCAGAAGAGTTAATGAAGATAACTTGCCCCACATAACACATCTTCAGGTATGACAACCGGTTTGTTTTTGTGGGGAGGGAGGCACAAGTTCACTCTGACTGCTCTGAAATGAGTAAAAACTGCATAGAAATGTAAGATGAAGACAAGACTGAGACAATGTATGTTCTCACCACCCTCGAGTTGCCACGTGTTCTCTACGTGTGGCAATTGAATAGTTATTTCTCATATTTGAGGCTAGCACAGTAACACTGGGCTATCATTTTCTTCCTACTGGAAGCATTTGGTGTTTTTGTAAATGTAGGTATAAATATCAAGTAAAAAAATGTAATGACTGATCCATCTGATATGTTCTTAAGCCATTAGTTTTGGCTGTTTGGAGGAATGAAGACAGGAGGATCTGGAACTTCCTACCTGGAAACAGCAGCAGTTGTTGAGAGATGTATTTGATGGCATTCAGTATGATCTGCTACAAGCATGAGAACCCAGAAATTGAAGGCATGTCTTCCAGTGTTACGTGGTGCCATTTGTCATGGCAGTCTGAACAGGAGACCAGCTCAGGAAAGGCTGGGGGAAATGGAAACTCCTGCCGCACACTACGGTTCAAATGAGTAATTTCCATCTAGATGCTATTTGTGGCTTACCGATTTCTGGGCCTTGGAACAGGCCATTTATTTTTTGAAAAAAACTGGTTGCATTTATAGGGCATTCTGTCCCTGGATAATTTTATTGACAAGTATGCGGTTAAACCTGCAGTTTCTCAGACAGTATTGTATTGATTACCTTTCACCTTTTATTATATACTGCTTAAAGACCAAATCACCCAGAGTACATTAAGGCGTAAACTGACTTTCAATTGCATGCCTTTTTATTATGCTAGGTACTTTGGAGTAGTGGCATGGCAGTTTGCAGAGCATGTTTACAGCTTCCTCTGTTACTGTACTTCCATAATATCTAAAAAATAGGGGAAAAAATCCATTTAGAGATAAGAATTCACTCTACAGAGAACTTAATTGAAATAAAATATGATTAAGTTAAATGGAGTGAGGTCAGACAGTAGTGGAACAATAAGTATTTGTTTAAAATAAAAAAAGTGTGCAAATCATGTATGTGAAACAAAGAGAAAACAAGGTCCAAATTTAACTGAATCAATCCTGAACAAGAACGAAGTACAATGTGAAATGAGAGAATTATAGTTGATGCACAAAACCAAAAAAGAGGAGGAACCCCCCACACACATAAAAATAGACTCTGTCTTAAAACAGGTTAAGGTCCACCAATCCAAAAGTGACACAAATAAATAGAACTATATACTATACTATATATAGTGGATTGTACTTTAGTCACAAAATCTGAAGTGTAGGAAGACTACATTCCTGTCCTCAGTTTAATATTTTATTTCTTCCCAAGTTCTATCCTTTGCCCCAGCCCTGTTTGTTTTCTCTTCCTCAGCTAGTTTTCCTGACCTGTCTCACTTCATGTTCAGTGGAAAGCGATGGCCCTCCTTTACAGGACTTTCAGTTCATCATGAGAGTATGAGGGCCATGAGAAGTGCTAATAACTTAAGCAAGGACCCAATGATCTGCAAGCAGACATGTTTTGGCCAGGGTTAAACTTTCAGGTTCTGCAGCATGCTTAGACCAGTGCCATACTCGTGTGACACCTCAAACTATGCAGGACCTCAGTGAAGGTACAATATGGGTTCCTAGACTGTCTCCCAGGTCTGATGTTTCTTTTTCAGCCACTAACTGCACTAGGTTGCTGTAAGTAACAGGAAGAAGGAGGAAGATGAATCATTTGGATTCTGCTCCATGGACTGACTTATCTCTTACACTTACCTCTGAAACAGCTGATGCATCATCGCAGAAAGGTAGCCCACAGTTCCCACTCATCCTTGTCAACACGCAGTTCAGTGCATCCCAATCTGATTATTGGTAAAATGATTGAGGGTACACTAATCCCTAAAGACTTTGCTTATGCAGCTCATCATATTGGAAATTATTTTAATTCTCTCGTCGTAGCCTCTGGGCAGACCCGCACGTCCAATCACAAAAGCAGAACTGCAGAAGTTATTGTTCAGCTTGTGCTCCTTTGTTGTTTCCCATCTGCTCAGCTCTGTGTAAACAGCACATGCTGATGAACATATGGCTCAGGTAGGTGAGACTAGAAGGTGGGAGAATACCCCAGCAAAACAAAGTGCTTCCTGCACTGGGGCTGGTTGAGCCTTGGGAAGACAAAAATCCTAAGTTTTTACTCATTTACCAACAGGTACAGGACTTTTTATTTCCTTTTATATCAAAATATTTACCTTTTTTGTTGTTGTTGAAAAGCAAAAATAAGTAGTAGAGATAACAGACTAAGACTCTTACCTTTTTCACCATGTGCACCGGCTGGCTGATTGGCTTAGTAATTCCCTTTTGGTGTCTAAGTCTTGTGCAAAAGTTGTTTCTGGTAACCCAGCAGACCCGACAGTCCCATCTTGCGTTGACTTGGAAATTGTCCTCTGCCACCCCTCCACTCTGACCACATTACAGGCCAGGGGCCAGTGAGCACTGATACTGAAGCCCTGACAAAAATACAAAAAGCACACTGGTATTTTTTGACCCAGATCAGTGTGCCAGAGGCATTAATTTTGTTACAAGACCACTAGGTGGCAATTTAGCAGTCCTATTCTAAATGTTTAATATATGCAATTTCTTTATTGCATTAGGCACAAACGATGAATGGCAATCTGAACAAAGTTCTGGAAAAATCTACACTGGCCGTTTCTGCCAAATATAATGAAGTCTTTCTACTTACTACACCTTTCCCAGATGTTAATTTAATTTAGTGAGTGCCTCCGAACACCTCAGTGAACACCTCTGGGCAGGTGGCAAGACAGGGAATTATTAATTGTCATGGAAAAATAAGAGTCCTCCTAACTCTTAAATGTACACTTGGTATTGCAGGCTATATAGGAGTTGTAGCTGTATATGCTATGAGGAGTCTGACTATCCACAGCCATAGCTGTATGACCACAAGGTAGCTATCTACATGCACTGAAAGTGAATTTATGTGGCAACACATTAAAGGCAGCAGGGGAGCTGCTGTGGCCTTTGTATCTGCCCACTGTGTCTGTGGAGACTCTGCATCCCCCTCTCCCTGATAACCAAAGAGCAGAAAGACGGTATGAAGCATTTTTCTAGAAATTAAAAGCTATTTTCCTTATGAACAGCTATTGTAAGGTTGTCTGAGAGGACTGGATTGCTGCAGAAAACATTTCAGGTCTGGAAGATTTAAGACTGGTATCTAAACAGAGAGAGGAGGTGAGCAACTGAAATATAGGTGCGCGTGAATGTGTACAGTTTTTTTCATTACAAATACTGTATAATTGATAGGAAAAAAGCATAATCTGTCAAACAAAACACTTACAAAAGCTACATACAAGAGCAATGTTTTGATTGCATGCCCCTTCACGTTTGGGATATTGTTCATGCTAAATCGCACCCTTCAATGTTGAGGGGTTTTATGCATTTTATTTATCAGTGAAGTGATGCTCAAATGACAGATCCCAGAACTTTTGCAAAAAGTGTTCTTAGTAGCATCCATGGTTTATGATTCAATAAGAAGACTTACAAAAGTAATTTTTTCCCAATGATCTCAAGTGACTCACACTAGAAGCAGTGAGCTTTTGATGTGCTGACATTTGTTCCTGTAAAAAAAAAAAAAAAATTAAAGAGCAATAACATATTGTAAAATTTCATCCTTCAGATGCTAAAAATAGGAGAAAATGGAATAAAAGAATCGCTTGAAGTCAGAAATCAACAACACAATATGTAGTGCTTCTGTAGCTTCAAAGCAGGCTGACTCAGAAGCTAATGTTTTGGTAGAAAAGGTCAAGAAGAAGATGGTTTATGATTTTCAGTGATCTTTATATTAAGTGACTCTTAGGTCTCCAATTACAGAGCTGTTACTTGATGCAAAAAAAGTCAACTAGTCTGTTAACAGCAGAAAATATTGCAAGTGAGCACAGACTACAATTGCAGGGTACAGGGAGGCGGGGGGCAGAAGAAATAAAATTGATGAAAAATAATGAAAGGTTTTGTGAACAATGCCTGAATCCAGATGAAATATAGAGCAAAGGATGCTGCCAGATAACACAGTAAGAGGAACCAAATTTGCCAATAAATAACTGTATGAATAATAGAGAGACTGATACCACCTTAGCATTTATTTTTTCTGAGTTCCCTTTCAGTTGTGCCTTTCATCTTTAAAGGAGCTGAGAAGGGGATTCTCACTTAAGAATAGCTTAGCATTAAAGAGAGATGATGTGGCAGTGGAGTGAAGAAGGGAGGGCAGCTGTTTCCAAATCAGCTAGGAGAAAGGAAAACTTAGTTCTTCTTTCATCTGTACTTTTGGAACCACGCTCCTTTGTATCGTTAATGAATATGAAGCAATCAATGGGAAAAACCAAGGTTTATTGGGATAAGAGGGTTTGAATAGGTCTGAAGCTGAACAAGATCTTAAGCTTCCCAAGTCATGGTATTTTTTTTTTGCTTTGTTTTGTTTTGTTTTGTTTTGGGGTTTTTTGACAGCTCAAGACCTTGAAAGTAAGAGGGGTTGCTTTTCATGCTGTGACTGATAAAGAGCTGCTGTTCTCCGCTCTGCTCATGGCTCTTGGACACTGTTACCCGCTGGAAATCCCAGGGCCGCCTGCTGCAGAAGTGACTGTACTGGAAGTTACTAAAGGACATCATATCACGTTTAGATGTCTTGACGTTGACATTGCTCTACAAGGGTTCGGTTCCCGGTGCTTCAGTGACTGTGCGGCTCAACCAGCACCGCCCAGTAAGAACCAGCTGGAGGAGCCGCTATGGCCGGCGCAGCGCGCCCCCTGCTGGCGAGAGGCGGCCTCTGCGGGCGTGCGCGCCCCCTGGCGGTTCTCAGGGCTCCCGCGCAAAGCTGCTGCCCGGCCTCTGCTAGAATGATAGGCTTCTGCTCTTTGTGCTTTGAAACATAGAGCACCCCTGCAAATATTTGATATTATTAAAAATTTCCCCCACCTGCAGTGCTCTTTACAGCTTAGGGGGGAAATAGTCGCAAAATCGCCCTCCCGTGGGTTTGCTGAACAACAAGTAGAGGGAAGCTGAACAGAAGCTGCGAAGCTTTTCTCTGGAAAAGGCTTTCCTTATTTGACGCTGCTTCTTCATGTTCAGTGGTTGTTAATTACACTTGAAAAGGATCATATTTGAAAATGTTCTTAGAAAAACTCAATTACAAGCATGAAAAGTATTTTCCCTTGTTTATTTCCTGTGTGCAAACTGAGAAGCTTCATGTTCATTTGATAACCAGTAGCAGTAGGAACCTACTTTCCATAAAAAAGTCTTTAAAAGCCCTTTGATCCCAGAGAGTGTTCTAAAAATAAACATTTTCTTTACCCTGAGGAAACAGTGTGGGGATATTGTTTTTGTTTTTATCAAATAAGTGGGTTTTGATTCCTGACTGCTGTTTTTTTTTCCTTTACCAAAAATTCAAACAGTTTCATAACATTATCATTTTGACAAAGTAATAATTTTCAAAACACTCTTTTTTTTTCCAGCTAACAACAAGTTAGTATATGGGAATTTCAATATATCTGGCTTTAAAGTATCTATTTTTAATTCGTTTTTACAGGAATTGTTGTTATTTGTTACATACATTATTTCTTCTCTTTAAGTCAAAAAGAAATAACCAACCCATAACCTCTTCCATTCCATATCTGAAACTCATTAAAAAAGATCCCCCCAATGCACTGTTATCTAAATAACATACTTAAAACCTAAACTATGAATAGAAATTAAAGGCTATAGAGTATTTTTTTTCTCGTTTTTGTGAATTACACCAGTTGTCTTTCTACTTTATAGCTGTCTTTTGTCTTCCAGCAGTGACACCCACCATCTGACTTACGATCTCTCCACAGGAAGTCATTGAGTGACACAATAGAGTTAATGAATTGGTCTTTCACCTCCAAAACCCTGATCTAAATGCTAGCCTGAGATAATGAGCATGATGGAGTTCAGTAATGTCAGCAGAGTATTAACTTCTGTTTAAAGGAAGAATGAGCACTGGCAGGAAAATGGATTTTAAGAGAGATTTGGAGCAATTGCACCTGCATGCATTATGGCAACTCTAGCCTTCCTTCATTAGAGTCATATTCACATTATCTCTTTGCCATTTGAATAGAATTTGGCAGAGGTTTATAGGCAGAGCATATCGTTTATCAGGGATCTTTCTAGATATTTAAGTTCCCTATCACTGTAATATCTAAGCACCACACCTTCAGTACCTGGCAGTTCAATGTCGGGATATATCTATATAGAGAGTCGGAGAGGAGCACTTAACTGTCAACAGTAATATTTCTTATCACATAGATACATAATGGCAATATATTTCATGCAAAACTCCACTATCATCTAGTAAGCACTGGGTTAACTGCAGAAGTCAGCAGGACTGAACAAATCGTTCCTCTTCACAGTGCAGAAAGGACAAATACAGCTTATTTCACTGAGGAATCATTGCTGAAGGTGGATTATTTAGATGCACTGGAGGCCTTTAGCACCTATAAAGATAAGTCTCTTGTTCCTTTGGGAAGGGATTAGTAAGAGGTCAGCAGCACCTTGCCAAGCACTTAATCATTCACAGACGTACTACAGACTGTCAAACCATCTGGCCAAAGGAAAAAAAAAGAAGTCTTCAAGTTTGTTGGCATATTTACACCATCTTTCCAGCTCTTCCTCTTCACCTGCACTCTCACAGGCCACTTTTCTCAGTCTAAAGTGCGAAGCATCTCCCAAATTCTTGGCAGGTTTGTAGCTGTGCTGATCCAGTGATGTCGATAATCATCTTAAGGCTACTTAAAAAAGTGCAATATCTGACATAAAATGATCCATGTGCCTGTACCAAGTGCCCTCACCCACTTCCAAATTTCCACAGGCTCTGTAAAAAAATGAGGCTGGTCTAGTCGTCACCTAAGTGAGTATTTCCTCTGAAAAGCAGCAGCACAATGATGAACTGCAGTATCAGTCAGTTATTCTCAACCTGCACTTTTGATTTCACTTCCAGACACACCACTGGAAACAGCAGCTGGCTGCCAGTGAGCAATGGGGAAGGATGCTGCTCCCTAGCTGGAGCTACATTGAGAAGCCAATCAAAAGAAGAAAATCCCAAGCAGTAAACCCCAGAACTCATCACTACTGTCAAAAATAACTCCAAAACTAGTAAAAGCATAATGCAACGGCAACAGCAAACCCTTTCCCACTTCTGTTCCCTGTGAACTTCCACTTCTATCCCTGTGAATATCATGTCTCTTGGGGGAGACACAGTAATTTTCCTAAGTGCTCCACAGAACTGTACAGGAGAAACAGGTTGTCAGAGCTAACAGGGTAGCTGCACTTTTGCCACGGCTCTGATTTCTTTCCTTTACACAATGAAATTCAAGCTTTCACCTCAAAAAAAAATCCCAAACAAAACAAAAACCCACACATGGATCAGGTATTTACAAACTAACCACTGAAACTTTTCAAGGCAATGAAACCCTGAATACCTTCAGGAAACCAGGACTTTAGTGAAATAGTTGGTACCAGCATGCATACACAGAGAACACCACCTTCACCCCTCTTAGCCAAATAAGCTTTGTTTTTTTCTGAGTGGCAACAATGTCTGAGTAACTTCTTCCCTGAACTGCCATTAGCACTTCACACTCTCCAGCACTGTTGTTTATACGTTCACTGGTTTTGTGCCTCTCTGACTTATAGCCCTCTAATCCCAGCAAAATATCAGTTACAGCAGACAGACTGTAAATAGTTTATAGGTTTGTATTCTGTTGCCCTAACCGTTACCATCTTTTTACTTTCTGCTTTTGTTTGAGATTGGTTGGTTGTTTCATTTTTTTCTTTACAGCTCTTGATTCACCCCTAACTACATCCATGAATAAACAGCTTTAATACAGCTTTGTCCCCCTCTTGCCCTCTTCTGCCTTCTCCTCCACAGCTGCCTCCAATTCGCACTGAAAGGCTGGTTCAGACACTCACAGTTCACATGTCCATACCCAAGTTTATTTGAACCCAGTCTATGCCTGTCTCCGATCAAAAGTTAATTTTAAACTTAAACAGATGTTTGTCCCCAGTGTTTACATAGTTGGTATATTTAGAAGACAAATGTTCTCTTGGCCTTTGTTATTCTAGATTAAACAAGCCAAATTCTCTTCGGGTGTGACTGGTAGGGAGCAGGCAATGGTGTTTGTGCTTGGTTGGTGCCAGGGCCCAGCTGAACCCACAGCAGACCTCGACCCAAAGCCAGGCAAAGATAAGTGTGTGGATACCCGCTCGGTGCTGTGCTTGTGGTATTTTGTCCTGCCCCTCAAGGCCAGATTACACCAGCAAGGATCAGCCCAGGTCCACTTCAGGTCCTGGGCAGCTTTGCTGTGCTCATAATACAGGTGGAGAAAATGCACCTGGATGTGTGAAGCAGGACCTCACTCTCTTCTCAGACATGGTCTCCAATCCAACAGTTTACCAAGGAGTTTTTCCCAAACAGTTGTTAGACAGATGAGCTCACTTCTGCTCATGGAAAATTGTTGTTAGTTCTTAAAACCATGTCCTTACACCTGGTAAACTGATCTGGTTTCCGATAGATTTGAAAGTTTTATTTGTTTGTTTGCCTCGGGATGAGGATCAGAGCTGTAACGCTCAGTGTAAGTGACATGCCTCAGTGATACGATGCAGGAATTGCTCACAGACTGTATGAACAGAGCGCTCAGTTGGGTGCTGATGTACCAAAATGCTGAGCAGGCACCACTGAGATGCTGAATGTAGCACGCATCTCAATGCCCTCTGCATCAGGGGCTTGGTATCTTGCTTAGGACCTTCTGGGACCCAGAAACGTGAGCTTAAAGACCTGCAGGGCCTGACATGAACACAACCCAAGAAACACTGCGTTAATAGTATGGGGGAAAAGAAAGAATGTCATGATGTTTGGGAAGGAGTTCTCTCTTGCTTTTACTTTCTGCCTTACAGTGCTATTCACTCCACTTGTTCTGTACTCCAGCTGAGAAGGAAACTCTTAGATGTGCCAGTGTTAGTGGCATATTTACTCAGCTACATTAAACTTTTGCCATCTCAGAAGGCTGTCTTTTTTTTGTTTGTTTTTTAAAAAAGGCTCATTACAATAAGATTTAGGGAATTTTTAAGGAATATGGGCACTGTGAAGTTCGTCTGTTGATTTCTTTCAAAAGCATGACTATACTCAAGGGGGAGAGTGCAGATTCGAACTCTGTAGCTTCATTCTGCTCCTTATTTGCCGAACTCGGCTGACTTGAGGAACTGAGCAGACAACTTGAATAGTATTTAACTTCCTCCTTCCTCCCAGCTGAGTGTTTTGTTGTCACAATTGTATTTCAAAATGTATCTGTGCGAGGTGTCTCATGTCTGGATATGCTCAGAGCAAAATAAGAAATGGCAGAGCCACGTTTTACATGGTGTTGTGGTCAGGTTAATAAACCTTGCAAGCTTTCCAAATAGTATGATGTTGTGCTTGAGCAGGGCTTGCAACCTCAAGCACAGTGTCATCTTAAATATTGTTATGTAGCTTCTGCATCTTTGAAAATTTGTGCCCAGTCAGCTGAAAACAGGGGGTGACTAGGCTCATTTTCATCTGCAAAATACCAAGTAACATAGCCTAAAAAAAAATTGTTTTTGTGCCAAAAACAAATACGCAGAAATGGTAGCTGTATTTCCAAGCTTTAGGTTTGGTTTTAAGCAAGCTAACAAAAATGGCTTTATTTTAAAATCAGCAACCATGTCTATAAAAAAGTATGATACAACAGAAACACATTAAAATAGCCTTATGTGAGTGCACAGCATGCTTCCAGTGATAATACTATGTGTCTTATGTATATAATCTTACTTGCATGAAGGGCTAGCTGGCTTCTGTTTTTTGTGACCATATACATGGTGGAAAATTGACCAGATTAATGTTCACTTGACAAGCTGAGATCTCAGGTACACTGATAGCTGTTTTCACGACCAGTGTAAACAGTGCCTGTGTTTTTAGCTGTCAGTGATACGGCTCTGCACCTGTGAAACAGAAATGAAATATAGTCTGTATTTGTAGGTTGTTCAGGATAGGAACAAGAGAAAAGCAAACAGTATTTATAAAGCACTGCTAGAATGTTTCCTGTACCCAAAGCCAACCACAAACCCGAGAAAAATGTATTTTTAAGCTTCTTACACAGTGCAGCATGCCCTGTTTCTTAGGGGAAGAAATCTAGCTCAGCAGCTTTGTGCTATAGCAATTAAGCTGCTGACAGCCAGCTTGCAGCTCTCTAAACCACCCAGCCGTTAACGAAGATGCTGCAATGCAGGTGTAGGCTGCTTGTGCTTCCTGCAGTAAGGAAGCTACCTTCTGTTATTTGAAAGCACTTTTCATGTTTTTCATGTTCTCAGGCAGAAATCTACTCAGAATTATCCTTCCCCAGGAGAAACGAAAGCTAGCTGTGAGGAGTCCAGAAATTTCAGTTCAACCTCATTCACCAGGAAATTACTTGCGATTCCTGGGAAATGCCAAACTGTTCATTTGCCAGTTTTTGGACCTAACCAAACTGAAGAGACCTCAAGGAGCTCACCTCAGTCCTAGAATGCGGGGTTTAGCTAATACTGTCAGTCATGATTTCTGAGCAACCTCTCCTAGCTCAAAGCAGGCATCTCCATGGTTTCAAGATCTGAGAGATGGGTTGCCGTCATGAATGGGTAAGAACAGGAATGTTTCCCTGTAAAGAACAGGAAAATCTGCACTGACCTCCAGACTGAAGAATTAGAGAAGAACCTCCTGGACTGCTGGCAGGAGCAAACAGAAACTTTTGCCTCTTCAGTTTACTGTATCTGAGGCATAGAGATAGGTGGGGTTTGTGATCACCTAGTATTGATATTGCCAGGCTGCAACATGCATGTGCTTCAGGATTTCCAATATTTTAAGAAGACATTCAGTATCCAGACTCCAAGAAGCCCTGGGCTACAATTTAAAAGGAAGAAAACCTATCAGCCAGGGCAATATTAAATCTCTTTCTGTTGCATACAGAAATGAAAAGTCAGGGAAATGATGTTTTATACAGTAGATTTCTTTTTTCTGAGCAGAAATTCATTTTCAGATGATAAAGACCTTGAGAAAGGTGAACAAAAAAAATATTTTTTTTTTTTTAGATGTTCTACTGGCAGTACTGGTTTCAATGGAGAAGAAGGAAGTTTTCAGTTCTTTCTAAATTTGGGAAGACAATAGATCTGAAAGAAATACTGTGAGTAATTCTGTGGTCTAGATTTTGACCCTTACAGTCATACAGTTTACTGTTTTACATTCAAGTCATTTGGATTCCATGTTGAGGCTAGAAAACAGATCAGAAATACACAGTGTGGTTTCAAAAACTTCTTTGAAGTGAAATTTGACTCATGCAGTTATTGCTACTGGTTTTGTTGCTTGAACTGTCTGAAGAGTTTCCTAACTAGATTTACTGAAAATAATTTCTTAAAAGCCAGTCCTTCCTAGAATACTTATAGAAACAAACCAGAGGAAATAATTTTTAAGAGGAAAAAATAAAGCTAAAGAATCTGATTACACTTAATAAGACAGAGAATTGTGGAAACCATCTTAATCATGTATTTTCCAGTTACTCAGAAATGACAGTTTATTGTAACTCAAGTAACTCCTGTTACTACATCAGGATTTATGGCTACTGTCAAGGGGGAAAAAAAAGGAAGTTTTAAGAATTTGGAGAAAAAAATATAGCCTATTCTGGATAAAGAACCAAAGCAGCTGTCTGCATTGTATATGGTAGAACAATAGCGTGCTGCAGGACATTTAATAATGAAAGAAAACAACGTAACGTGATGCTTGTACATCATGCTGATTCTGCTCCCTTATCTGAAACCTCATGGCCCAGCGGTACCTCAGCCTGGGAAGGGACAGTACCATTAATTGCAAAACAAATTAAAATGATAAAATTCTATTTGATGGAATGCTTAAATTCTGACTCTGCTACATAAAGGGAAACACATAAATATACGTTTTAACTTGAGTATTCCAGTTCTTTCTCACTTCCTTCACATGGAAAAATGTGTTACTACGCTGTCCCATGAATCAATTTTGTCACCACGTTTTTTTCATTACTGGAAAAAGGAAATCAAAATCCCTATCTAAATGTAAAACCTCCTTGCCTTTGCTGCAGGCTTCTCAATATAAAGAAAATCTTAACTCCATGTATGTTTACCCACAACAAATAAAAGTTTTTAATCTGAGTTTAGGAACCTCGTTCGGATAGTTTCCTGCTTTACAGCAGTTGGTAAACACAAAGCCTGAGCTAAGCCTGGAGAGCTTGTGTGGCTTTTGCAAACTACAAAGACAGCTTGCTTCTCCACATTACACAGAGAGGAAGCATAAACCATTCATGTGGTGAGGAAAAAAAAAAAAATAGTCAGGAAATAGCAGACGAACCCAAATGAGAAAACAGAGGCACTAGAAAGCCCTATAGGTTTCAGGGTGCCCCCTGTCCTTGGAGGGCTGGCACAGCCTGCCCTGTCCCTGCCACCTGCAGGTGGAGCTTCAGAGCCCCAGGAGGTGAGGAGCAGCTCCAGCCAGAGTGCCCAGCAGCACCACCCCTGTGCTGCAGAGCAGCCCTGTTGAGTTTGTCCCCTGACTTTTTCCACCAGAAGCTGTTGAGGGACTGCAGTCCTCACCTGCACAGGCACATCACCTTCTCCTCTGGGCTAGATGGTTAAGGTGCCACATCTCCCATTGGAGACCTTTGGGCAATGCCAGTCGACTGGGGGAGGCCCGTTTGGAGCTTTACATTGTTGCACTTAGGAATGGTCTTTGACACTGAGAACTGAGAAATGAGAATTTCAGAAAGAAAGAAGACTTTCTGCATGGAGGTGAAGCATATGTTTCTTTCTCTGCACATTTCCTACCATCAGACTATCTCAAAGTACTTGTCAAGTACCTGGCTGTGTTGAGGAATTAAATAAAATGGCTGAGTGAGTGACCTCAAATGCCTGTCACACATCAGAAGAGGTGAGAGAGCAGGGGGTAATTAAGAGCAAGATCAGGAAAAGTGGGTTGTTCCTGTGCCATTTTATAGGTGTGGCAAAATGCTCAATTAGATAGCCCAGAGGCAAGAAGGGAAAATACCCCAGCTGGCAGGGGTTGTTCCTTCGTAGGCAGAACTAACAACTAGCAGAATTGTTATGATCAAATACCTAGGAAAACGCCTGAAAATGAAGGTTTGTATAGATCCATACACACATTTACTTTGAAAAAAATATATAAAAATTTAAGTGCATGCCATATGGACATTTGAGTGCTTCCTGCTAACGGTATATATATGGTGACTGGAACAGGAAAATTGGAACTTAGAAAGGATTTTGTTAATAAGCCTTTTCTAAATGACACTTTTACAGTCCATCTCTCAAAGGAGTACAGTGCCAACTTTGTTGTGAGGCAGATGGTAGTGAAAAAGGTGGATGTGACTCTGATCATTTAGCAGGGAAATTAATTTATGTGATACTAACCAGCCTCCAAATTGTGTTTATTGGCTCATTACAGTTTCTCCAAAATGCCAAACCTTTATGTTTTAAAGAAGCTGAAGGTTATTTTCAGGATATTTGTGTGAGAGAGAGAGAGAGGAGAAAATTGATGGAATGACTGAGGTTCTGTATTAAAGGTAAGATGACAGCTTTTATGTAACTTTGGATAAAGGTCTTGGTAGATCAGACAAGAAATGTTGAGGAAAATCTCCTTTCTGGTAGTAAAATGCATCTTTAGCCATCCTTGGTTTCTCTAGTATGGATGTTCTTAGCTTATTAACATTGTGCTTCTGACATAGATGCACCTTTCATTGAACAAAGTAAATTGAATACTCCATGGCCTAGCATTACAGCATATAGATTTTTCACAATTTCTTTTTATAAACAAAAGCCTTTGATCCCCTTGTAGCAGAATAACTCCGTGCCTATTTAGTTTACTAAAGAGAGGAAATTCAGGATGAAAGTTGGACAGCAAAATGAAGATCTTTCTTTACATTTCAGTGTTTTGTGTCAGATGAGTAATCCTTATACAACACTTTAAAAGTTCATTCCTGGCTGTGGAGAACACTACAAAGAACACAGAGGGTAACTAATGGGCATCATTTATAGCTTTAATTTTACTAATTTCTGTTTGTGAGTAATAAGTGTCTATCATATTTCTCACCCAACATTGGTGTGTTAACTTTTTTCCCCAAGTCTATGTTATAGCTCATGAATACAAGATTGAATATTTTATCACTACTTGTTGCAGTCTATGGTACACTGTGGTCCTAAGGATGATTAGAAGCCTTTAGTACCAGCCTGCCTGAGGAGACAATTAGTGGTGTTCCTAGATCTGATGCTTTAAACTTCGTTGCTTCATTTTCTTCAAAGTAGGTATTTCTGCTTGTAAATTATCTAAGCTGAAGAAGATTTTATGTAATGCATTATAATACGCAATCTGATGAGATCTGTAAAGATTCTGTAAAATCTAATCCTGAAGTTTTATTAGGCTGCTGTAGTCAACTGTTATCTTTAATAATTTTTTTGTATTTAATGTAATACGCACACTGCAACTACACGGCTAATAAAACACTACTCTGTAATTTGGTTTTAGATCTCTTTCCTTGGTTTGTGTTTACTTTAGTATAAATTATTTTATATAAAATTAGTTTCCAATAGATTTTTTCAAGAATAAGTGCTATTTTAGGTTTTCTATTTTCATCACAATGATTTTTTCTAACTTCATGGAGTGGAGACTTTAGAAATGTTAGCAGTTTGGATCCAGGCACACCTGCACAGAAGTACCAGTCGTGATGTGGGTAATACTCCTAGATTAGTCTAATTCCATCATATCCGTTGGATGGGCTTTTTATAGCTGCAACCTGAAATTTGCAGGATGCACATGATTGCTGTAGCCACTTGAGACAGGGGCACTCTCATGGTTGCCTTGTTTTCATTTGGTGAGTTGATATTTATCAGCAGAAAAAGAATCATATAAAATTCCCAAAAAAGACGAGATGCTGAGAGCCAGAAACCAGTTGTTTGTGTCTTATGAATGTTTCGGGACCAGCTGATTGTATTATCAGGTAACTTCAGGTTCCTTTTAAAATAACAATCAAAAATTTCTGATGTTTTTTGGAACTGGAAGTATTTCACAGACACTCAGATGTGTTTCCTATTACATTTCAGTCCTGTACTAATACCCATTTTCTCCAGAACAGATTGTCTGTAATTAGTTGAAATAAATACCTGCTATGGAGTTTAGGAAACCCTCCAGAAGGACTTGGCTAGAATGAAGGATACCCAAATCCCAAATTGAGACCTAAAGTATCTAATCCTGGAAACATTTATGTTTGATAGCTGCAACCCTGTTTGACTTGGAAGTTTTCAAAGCAACTAGAGCTCTGCTTCTAGTCCCCAGAAAAGCATTAAATTGCGCAATGCAGTGTGTCTTCTGCCTAGACCATTGCTAGGATCCAAAAATTAAGTTTGACAGCACTTCACCCTGATTCTACCAACGTGACTGGGGTTTTTGGAAAGTCTTGCGTGCGGGATGTCCTCACAAAACCAGCTCTGACCACTTTATATAGCGAATGGGAGGAAGTGGTAAAAACTGTGCCAAAGCTTAGAGGTCAGAGCATCTCTGTAGGTGACAGCCACACACCTTCTTTACAGGGAACCACCGCCTCTCCTGGTGTTACAAAGATAAAAGCTTTCTCCTCCAGTCCTGAAACAGGTTGCAGGTGGTCAAGATACATTGGGCTAATGAGAACAAGAATTTCCTCCCTATTGGTTAGGCTTTCATTTCAATTAAAGCCTAATTCTTCCACAATTTATGCCGGAGACTCTACCTGTTACAGTTGTCCTGCTTCTTCCAAAAATCAATATAGTTATAAACTTTTAAAGGGCAATTAGAGACAAAAGAATTACATATGAAGCCTGGTGAAATGAAATGGAGCAAGGGCATAGAAAAGCTGCTTATCAAGCCTTTTCCAATAGCACTGCTGGATTGTGAAGTAGCTCCCTATGAAAAGCTGTAGTAGTCCAGTAATCTGGATAAAATACAGCTGTGGTGAACAAGGGCTGCATGAGCACATCTTGCAGCATTAGTTAACCCTGGCAATGAGAATTATTAGGACTTGAAAAAAACTAATGCCCTTCTGCTTGCCACAAGACATACCACAAGCAGGAAGTGGGAACATGCTTGGTTTGTGGCTCCCACAAAGCATTGATCCAAATCTTTACAAATATGAACTACTCATGAGTCTGAGTTTATGATTAGATAAAATTCATGTAAAAATTTTATTAGGGAAAAAAGAAGTGTTTCAATAACCTAGGTTCATAGTCCCCAAATGATTGCTGGTCCTGATTGCTATCAAACTAGCATAGTTGTCCGAGAAGTGCGTGCTGCAGCTTTTTAGAGGACTGAGAAGAAGATGTGCTGCAATCCGTAGCACAGGCTTCTGTGGCAATACTTCTATTGTATTAAAGATTATCTAATTTTTCATCAACCCATCTTAGTAGTACTTTGAAGGAAAATGGGGAGGGAGGACAATACTTGTTTTTTCAAGATAGAGACCTTGTGAGCCAACTGTTCAGTGCTATCAGCAGAAAAAAATGTCACAGGATTAACCAGAAAGTACAATTTCCTGCCACACCAGCTCAGAGCATAGCAGCTTCATTGGTCTTTCCCCCGGTCAGAATGTTTTCATCTTCATCAAAAAACAAGCAGTATGAGGCTTGAAAAAGTCACTTCTTGGTCTAAAATAAAAAATTACTGAAAAACTGAAAACAGGTAATTTTCAGTGCAGATCAGATGGCTTGTCTCCTCCTTGCCCATGAGGTGATTAAGGGCTAACTTTGACTAGTAAGATCTGAGTCTCTCCAGATTATGAGGAGGAGCCTTGAGGAATCCAGTAACCCACACCCAAACCACAGCAGATAATAGCTTACAATTTAGGGTGGAAAAGTATAAGTGAAAGGACCTGTTACATGAAATGCTGCAGGCTTTTTTCTCCCACTAAATCTATGGCAGTTGCAAGTGTTCACTGACTAGAAAAGCTAAGCAGACCTATGATATCATACTCTCAGATCCCATGGGAACACATAGTATAATTGATTTGGTATTGAGTGTAAACCCTCTGGACCTAAATGTCTAAACACCCCTTCTAAACATCATCCCTTTCCTATTAAACACGAATCTCCACTTGCGATAATATATTCTCATTTGACTAAAAGAATATAAAATACTTTAAAATGCTTTTGAAAAATCGCATACATCATACTCTTTATGATCATCATTTTAATAGGTTATCTGTTAGTTTAAAGGATTGTGACATTTCATTAGGCCCAAACCAGACGTTTCCGGGTCATCTAGTAGTCATTGCCACCCTAGGTCTTAAGTGACTATTGAGGCATGTCAAAGGCAGACTTTCAGAAAATAACCATTTTTTTTCTAAGAAGTTAGGTATGTTTAAAATTAATTACTTCAGTTACCCCAGAACATTGGCAGTGAGGTTCCTGAAATATTCCTACAATAAGCAGAATGGTGACAAGGTGTACTCATCATTTCATATGGCATAATTTAGGCACATGGTTCAGCAAAGTTTACTCAGTGGCTATAGCAGACCCACGCTGATAACTCACAGAACTTTTTTTTTTTTCTCCTCCTGCTTTACAACATTGAAGATCTGGGAGTGTGAACATCCAAGGAAGACATGCAGAACAAGGCCAGCTCCTTGCTAGTGCTGTAGGAAGCCATGTGTGAGCACATCAGAGCAGCTCTCTTTAGAGCTGGCCTGTGTCTGTCTTCACTGGTGATGTTGCTAGAGCTAGTAGGATGAGGCACACCAAAATACCTAATTCCCACTGGATCATGCCCAGTTCCCGAAGAGCCTTTGGTTTGCCTTAGCACTACAGTCCATCACGACACATGCGCTGGGAGGATTATTGGCTTACGGGCAGTGTGTGATTTGGACTTGCTCCTCATGCAGGTACCGTGTTTCAACAGTGCCTGTCAATCTACCCCTGAAAAAGTGTCGGCTGCTACGGGAGCCATGTGCAGAAGTGGCTCTGCAGGACCCCACTGGTGTCCCGAAGCACTGGCAATGAGCCAGCACTAAAGAGCCCAGATGGCACCATCCCCTTTTTTTTCCCCCCATAAATTCTTGGGCATCTCTACTCTTCCCAGTATTCTGGTATTCTGCTGTAGTCTGTGAGCCCTTGTGCTTTGTGCAAAATCCATATTAACTCTTCCCCAATCCTGTTGTTGCTTGTGCCCTAATCCAAAATCACAGCACTGGCTATAGTAGCTCTGAAGTTAATTTTGCTTCTTTAACCCCAAGAAATAATATTAACCATGTTTTTTCATTGGCAAGGACATCTACTATAGAAGTCCTTAAACCTGAGTATTTATTTACCTTGGTATATAAAGTTGGCTGTTTGCTGACATTAGAAAAGATGTGGGAGTCTATTTGTTAGTGATTTTTTTTTTCATATGTGTCCTGGCTTCATTAAATGGGCTAAAGCCAACTGAATTATTGACTGTCAATCACCCATTGTCTTGGTTCATTACACAACCCATTTCTTAAGGCTCACCACAGCGAGAATTGTTTTCATTTTTGTTCTGCTAATGGAACCTGATTTGGAAAAACTCAATGGAAGTCTTTCAAGGAGCCTTAGCTTCAAACGAAAAATATGAAACAATTTACTTCCCAGTGGGGAAAAATATGGGTTGGAGAAAGAAAAAGGCAGCGAAATAAAGAAATGCAGATAGATATAGAATCACAACTCAATCCAGAGTGTGGGAGCCCAAAACACTGCAGGAGTAATCCATATAATGAACTAACAGACTGAGAAACCCACAGGGAGTTTCCAAAACATTTTCCCTTTAGAGAAGATAAAAATAATTTCCATAAGAATTATAGTCAGGGGCTTATAAGCAACACAAAGATACTATGCTATGTTTTTAGCCAACTGTTTCTCCTCTGTGGCTGAATAAAAGTTGGTAAAGCCCTGCTTCTGCTCTCAGATAATGGACTTTGTTCTGCAGCTCACATAGCAGAAATAGCCTTATTCCAATTCCTGTTGTCAGCTCCCTAAAAAGGGTTGCTATCTGTCTATCTGCATACCTTCACACACACTTATTGTCTAGGTAACGTAATTCCAGTACGGTGTTGGTTTTTGTTCTGAATTGAGCTTGACAAATCATTCATGGCACTTTTAAAAAAATTTAATTCATCTTTTTCTCTCTTATTAAATTTCCTACAACAATTCTGTGGGGTTTTTGCATATTCATTTAAAAATAATTCCTTCGCACATAGTTTGCAGCAGAAGGAGGACATTCATTACTTGCAATTCACTTTCACTAACTCTATAACTCAGCACAGTACTATCAAAACAACTTGTGTCAACAAATTTTTGCTTTCAAGGACTGATTCTCAGAAAAAAGTCAGGAAAACATCACAGTTCTATGTATTATAAAATTATGGTTAAACAGGTGCATTATTACCAATGAAAACAAATTACAGCAGTGAGTGTAACTAGGTTGTAAAGAGTTTCATCCGTATTTCTTATGATTTCTCTGGATGACTCTGGCTTTTTTTGAAAACAATGGTAGCACTGGAAATAGCATGTAACATAGCCACAACTTAAAAACGAAACAGCTGTGTCAGTCAAAGACAGTGTTAAAAGAAAAGCAGTGAGCACTGAAATATTTGGATCCTTCTCTTAAGGTGGTGGTTTGAAACCATGAGGAAAAAAGTTTAAAAAAAACCAAACAAACCAGACTCTCTGCATTGCTTTCTGATCAAACTATTGAAGGCCAAACAGAAATTCTCCGTGTCCAGCTCCACCACTGGACTGACAAATGTGACACTGAACTTCCACTCCCTTGGTGAGGTCTCTCTTGCAGCTCCTTACACTGGGCAAGGTCCTTCAGCATGTCTTTGGACTATGACACCACCACTAAACACCCAACCATCATGTTTCTGCATTCAGCAAATTCCAGATGGATTCATGAGTCGAGGATACAAAATAATTAACCTTGGAATCTGTTTCTGTCCTCTTACTTTGAAGTCCCTTAGTCCCAGCTGTCAGGAAGTGCAGCTGAAAACACAAGCAAATACTTTCTGGCATAGTGCAGAAAGGGGTCATTCACCCTAGAGTACCTGTGGTAGCTGTGGAAGGATATGTTGCTTAAAGGTCTGAACTGAAGGAGAAAGAGTCTGCAAAACTCAGTTATATTGGTATTAATAGAATACAGCCAGATGGTGCAGTCATCAATAATCTAAAAATATCCCTGGTGCATAGTCAAAAGCAAAGTAGCATGAAAATTAAAGTAAAAAAAATTGCACTCACCAATGATGTCCTAAAAAACCTTTAACTCACCCTATGTTTGCTGAAAGGTCAATGAGTAGATGCAGTGAAAGCTTTTTGCAAGCACATTTATTCAGAAATGCAGCTTTTTGATATGAGAAGTAATTGAAAGAGAATCTTACTGTTACCTGACTGATTTTAATGTCATGCTCTTATGCAACTGAGTTAGAATAAATACTTTATACAGTGGCTTTAAAAGACACCGATTTTTTATCAGAAAAATGCACTTGTCTTCCTGTACACCTGGCCCACTAATGAGTCAAAATTCCTCTGACAAGCCTGATTCATCATTCTTGTGTGGATTTTTGTATTTTTTATACATCCTTGTGCAGAATGAGCCAGAATTTACCCTTCTGATCCGGTCCTATTTATGCAACTATTGGCAACTGTCTAAGACACAGTGGTAATCACAATAGTTTTAACCAGAATCAAAATATTTATATTTATATATAAAGCTATGAAACTACTGTAACTAATACATATATGGTAGTCACTCAATGAGTATAGGCATACATATACATACACACATATATTAGTAAGCCGTGGTCCATGCTGCCATCTGCATAGAAACACACGGTGTTTCAAAAAGATGGACACAATTTCAAAGCAGTGTGATTTTCAGTTGGTCCATCTTTTTGAAATACCCTGTAGTTCTAGTCCTCAGGTGCTACATTTTCGCATTACTGTGAACCTCTCCATCTAAGGCTGTGGCTGGTAGCTGGATGAAAGAGGGTAAAATAAGCACCATAACAAACATTTATTTTAATGTTTATTAAAATGATAATACTATTTTATTTTTTTATAGACATTTATGAGCAAGTAGTTAACGTAAGCCTTAAATTTAGCAATATAAACTAGAAATAAAATATTTACACATTTACACATATTTTAAAACCCTTACCTGGGCGTAATCTGGAGTTTCAATTTTCTCTGGGCTCAGGGGAGTAGACAACACCAAAGATAAATCAATTTTCTCTTGCTAACCCTCAAAGAAAAAAGATGATACAGCACATTTTTATTTTGTGCACGTATGCTATTTCTCACTAAATCGGTCTTTTTATAGTACATGTCAAAAGGCAAGTCGGATTTTTTTTTCCCCCCACAGGTATTCCTGAATGATAAATTTGGAAGCCTTTGTTCAATGGAAAGTCAAAGATGTACTGTATGCCTTCAGAGATCTACATGCACAGGCTACACAGAATTTTTCAGAACATGACAGCTTGTATGGGAACAAGCATCTCTTCAGTAACAAGAGAAGCAAATGGAACAAGATGTGGCAGTAGATTGTACCTGTCAAATGGAGGAAATAGCACAAGTGGGTACCACAACGCTGCCTCAGCCCCATGACTGCCTGTATGGCTCAAAGAGACAACAACTTAGACCAATAGTGCTTAAAGCAGTGATATACAGGAAGGACTCAATAAATCTTCAGAGCAGGATAAGATTTGGCAGTGATGGCTTTCCTAAAGAGTCAAAAATGATATTTTTAAGGGGAATAGACACCATGGAAGTAGGACGTGAGGTGGAGGTTGGGTTGTAGAGTTTGGGGCATGCAAGAGATAATACATGTAGGATACTCATATACATGACCATAGAAGGGGCTCAAATTGTCAAGGAAAAAAGCCCAGTTTTAAACTGCTTGAGAGCTGCTAAAAAAGGCATTTGAAGGAAACGAGTAGATGTGCACAAGCTGCTTTTGATCAAGAGAGCAGGCAACTAAGCAATACTAAGACAAGTGTTCTGCTCAGCATCATATCCCACCGCAGGTGCATCTTATGGAAATGCAGTAACATCAGGAGCGTACACAAAAATGAAAGTTGCACTGATTTTTCAATGGTTGCATCTAACACCTGAATCTAGTCCAAATTTATCCAGTTCTGTCAGTGACCTTCAACAGCTGCTTGAGGATGAAACTGTTCACTCCGTGAATCATTTCAGGGTAGGAAGGAATACATCGTTGAAGACAAAAGACTATCACCACCTGAAATTGAGGTAAAATGTATCATTTTTATAGACATTTATTATTTTTTTCATACAGAAATTGGACTTGGGGTGTAGGAAACGTTTTTACAGTAAAATACTTCAGAAGTTATGAAGCACCTGTGACTTCTTTTTGGCATCACCCAAGCAAACAATTTAAATGGCCAAGGTATTCTCACTACCAGCATCCTTTAAGCAAATGATCAAACCACCCACCAGAGATACTTAGAAAATATATCAGTTTTATATGTAAAAAAAAATTTGAAGGAACACACTATGTTTTTTTTCTAAAGCAAATGAAAACCTATATATTTTAAAATGATTCATTGGAAAAGCCCAAACAACAATATGGTTTGGGGCCTGTTTTATGGTTCCTTTTTATTTAGACAGATGGTGATACTCTTATTTCTATTAATAATTTTTATTCATGCACACTTCAGGAATAATTTCACAAAGTTAACAGTGGTACTTGGGAAGGAAATCACTTTTCAGCATCTCCATTTTAAGGGTAAATTTTTCAAAGGCACATAAGTGCCTTAGGATCCTACAACATTTTCGAAAGTGATTTAAGCCCCCCTAGCATAGTTTCCTCACAGCCAGCAAGATTTAGGATTTGAAGGGATTTATTTAGCCAGTTTTCAGTGTTGTTTGGCAGAGGAGCACAACACAACTCCTCGTCTGCTTGCAGCTTGGAATTTCAGCACCAACTTGAGTGCTTGTTTGGAGCTTGGGATCCCTACACGGGAATTGTTAAGCTTGTAAGAAAGGGATTTTCAGCTTTTTCAGGCAAACAGCTGAGCAGGGAGCTGCCTAAATTAGCCAACAGCACAAGGCTGAAGAATGGGGCTTATGTGTCTCTGCAACTGATGTGATGCCAGTTTAGAGGTGGCTCTTCTCACTCAGGATCCTTGGCTGCGAGCTCTCTGCCGGACTTGGGCAATGCAGCCAAGTCAACTACTTAAGCAGCCTCTGCCCTAGTTGTCAAAACCTCTGCCTGTCTTGAAAGCCATCTATGATGAGCTTATTCTATTATTCTCATTATCCCTCAGCTGTCACATAGGCTGGAGTTGGGCTTTCCTTCCATCTAGAGATGGCCTGTACTTATTTTTCTGTCAGCGGTCTGAGGAGGCAGCATGCCTTAGGGATGCTGAGGACGCTGCTGGATGGGTAAAACACTGATGAAAGGATTGTTTTGGTACCCAAGGCTAAAACCCTAGTGTCAGGGCTTGCAGGACCTCTGTCTGAGGCAGGGCTTAGTGCAGGTCATCGCTGTGGTGCTGGAGTTCTGATTAGGCTGATCGGAATGTGTTGGACAGCAGCAGGTGGAAGGTATTATAACTAATTTACACTGACGGTTTCACTGTGATGTGGTTTTAAAACTCTCAATGAAGCCTCTTCAGGTGTCTAACTTGATCTTATGATCTGGCTCTAAAGAAACAAATCGCTTTTGAAAATGGGATTTATTATCATAAACTCTTTATGCTGAGGTCCTTAAAAGTGATCAGTATCATGTCAGCATAAGTATATTTAGGTATTTAAGTATTTCTGTGAATCTGAATCTTATACGCTTTAAAAATCAAGGGTGCCTATCAGCATTCTCTAACACCTAAATGGCCTTGCAAACTTACCCCATAGCTCCCCTGAAACTTTGCTTTTTTGAATTGGGAGTTTTTGTGAGCATCTGAACTGCAGTTCACAGATTCGACTTTAAGTAATTATAAACGTATTAAAAAAAACTCTAAAAAGTACTTCTGAGTTAACTATTAAGCTGCTAGCTATTGACACAGCTGCACGTTCTATTTTACACTTTGTTATAATGGAACATGGCTTTATTATTTCACAGTTTGCTTTGAAGTCCTGCCACCTATTGGTTTACCAGAGCAATGATCAGATCAGCGGGATTTCTCCCTGTGAAACCACAAAGGATAATGTATTTTACATCAAACCCCTAAGCAGTAAGAAATCTAATCTACCCCTTTGCAGTTACCGGATGACTTTCTAGTGTTACATTAGCACCCCATCCAGACAAGGCAATTGCTAAACTTGAGTTTCTGTCCTTCTGAATTTAGAAAAAAAAAAAAACCCAATCATTTTCTAAGCTTGACACACTAAAGCCATGGAATCTTATTTGAAAGATTTGCAGACTTCCCCAGAAAAGCGTACATATGTTTATTGATGCAAAATAGATTTAAATATACAGATATGCATGCACTACATTTCCTTGTTTTGAGCCAAGTTGCACATAAATAACTCATTTTGTAACTGCAAACATATCAATCACTCTGCCTTTATTTGCAAATGCATTCTTCTATACCATCAACATGCTGCACTGTGAAAATATTTTAGAATTCTCTTTTAGCTTATGTTATCCTGGTATCACATTACTTTCACGGTCCTTACTGCATACTCAAAACCAGATAGAATCTAAGAGTTACATGAGCAGTACACCAGAAGTCTAAGGAGTAAGCAACAACTGTATGGAAGCAGACGTAAAAACTGTGTGAAAAACTGTTTGTTTCTAGACCTTCTGGTACTGAGATTTTTGAAATCTTCTTAGGAAATGGAGAATTTTTCAAGACACAGCTGAACCTACTTTTAACCATAACTTTTCTTAAGGGCCTGCTTTGTTTAGGGGATGCTTCAATCTTGGGCAGTCGCCTTTGTTGCCCCCAATACCTGATTTTTTCCTGGTGTCCTCCAGGGCAGAATAAAACAAATAACCACCTGAGGAGAACAGCTTTGCACCTAATGGGGGCTGGCCAGCCAATCCACCCTCTGCTTTCCCTGCTAGTACCAAAGCAGTGTAGGCAAAGAGGACTGTGCAGAGGAAGCAATGATCAACTTGTCACAGCTGCAACATAAGCTGTATAAAATAAGGTGTCATTGTCAACATTGCTTGCCCTGACAACTCAAGCAAATTGTGTTGTGATTATTCATGCAAAAGGGTCTGGATGAAGAAGACAAAATATTTTAAGAAAAGGGCTCGAAAAATATATCGCCAACAAGAAACTTCCAATCTGTTAACGGCTTTTTAAATATTGGGGACATGAAACTGCTTAATTCACAAGCCTTGCTGTCTTCTGTTCATTATTTTGTGTACCCAAAAGAATTCTCTAAAGTGCACTCCACACGATGACAGTGTGACAAGGGCCAATTTGTGAATAACTTGTCAACAGCTTGAATGAAACTCTAGAAATCCATAACAGGTGCTCGATAGCTATAATCGAGTGACAGATGGATTAGATACATGAAACCACAACAAACTGACTGAATGGGAGAGGGAGAGAGAGTGAGGGTGAGAGTGGGGGAGGTTCATTAACTATAGAAGAGAGCAAAAATACATGAATTATTAAAGAACTGGCATGAGCCAATTTGTGTGGATGCTTCCTGCTCATCTTCAGCAGGCCTGGGAAGAGGAGCTGCAATGCCAGCTACTACACATGGGAGCAATGGTCTAATATCTTGACTCTAGGCAGGGGTGTACCAGAGCTTGGCACTGACCTTGATTGCAGAAATCACTGTTATGTTTTAGAATATGCATAAGAGCTGATTCAGCAACGCACTTCAGCACATGCGTTGCTGCAGGCGTGTGAGTAGTGCCATTAAGGTAAACAGAACAACTGAGTGCAACTCACACTAGCACGACTAGCATGTTTAAGCATCCTTCTGAATTTTTGTTCTCTGTGGTTTTGTTTTGTTTGGTTTGGGTTGGGTTTTTTTTGTTTGTTTGTTTGTGGTGTTTTTTTTTTTTTTTAAATCTCTGCGAGATTTAAAATAGAAGGGGATGAATCCCAGCTACACCTAGTGTACAGGGTGTTGCAAAAAGATGGACCCAATTTGAACATTATACCTTGCAAATTTTCATGTGAGGGTACATCAAAGACAGTGGTTTTGTGCCACCATTAGCGACTAATCTGGATGACCTCAAAAAGAAAAACATGGCAGCAGTGACCTCAGTGAAGGAAGACACTTCTAGAGACATTTGGGATGAATTGGGGTCTGTCTTTTTGAAACACTCTGTAAATCGCTACGAGCCCCCTGGGGACTGCTGCCACGAGTCTTGAGTGATGCTGAGGGACTCACCTGTGTGCACAGGCAATGATGGACCAAAGCTTCTCTGGAGGCTGTAGGCAAAGAGGTTGCCATCTGGATCAAACCTGGGCACCACAGGTCTGTCCCCATGCCAGCAAACCCAGTTTGTCTCTCCTGGGAGCCAGAGGCTGCCCGAACACACCCCACAGGCTTTTTTCCCAGCGGGGAGCCTGCAACATTGTTGATGCTGGATATCCTGTGCTATAAGCACCCAGCGTCATCAGTAGGTGCCTGCTGTCCACACACCTTCCTGCCAGGTATGCTGGGCTCAGTAGTGACCAATTCTCCTTAGTCCATGAGCAGCCTTCATCTTCCACCTGGCTCCGACTGCAGGCAAGAGCGGGGTTCCCATTACCGCTCTGCAGCTCACTCTCTCTCCCTCTCCAATGGGTTTTCCTTTAAATTAATTCTTTCCTTTAAATTAAAAGTCCCATTTCCTTATTTTTCTCCTGTGCGCATCACATAATGCCACAGTCCCGGATTTACAATCATTCTATCCAAACAATTCTTTTCCACAGCTTCCTATGAAGGGAATGAGCAAAACCTTGACAGCTGGTTTGCTTTTATAGAGTGACTTATCAGGTTTTTTTCCTCACAAGTCTTGCTGTGTCTATCTTCCCTCAGAGAAAAATTTGTGACATTTTGGAACCTGTTTAGATAATGAATAAAATACAGTTGCTGAATATTTCAGATGCAACGACAGGACTTGCTGTTCATAAAAAAAACACTAGTAATTTGACTGCTATTCTCTTCATCACACTCATCATGTAAACACATGAACCAAACTACTGCTTAAGAAAGGAATTTACTATGTAGTCATCACTGTACCAGAAACCCATGTGATAATAAAATGCAGCCATTTTACAATAGCGGGCAGGATTTGAACTCCTGACAGTTTAATCTTCTCATACTTCGACATAATTTTTACAGTTTATTATATATAAACTTGTGCCATAGTCTAGGCTGCTCTGTTTATCTAGGGTGAGACTGTATTTTCTATTTGTGTGGACAGTGATCCCCAAAATGTCACACTAGCACACTCATATTCATATGTTAACCTTGAAGAAACAAATTCGAAGTGTCAGAATTAACCCAAGGAAGGCACAGTTTCATACTTGAATGCTTTTCAGCTCATAGCAATGAAAAAGAAAGTTGAGCTCAGAGATCCAGAATGTATGGAAAAGGCAGTTCTCTACAAGCAAGCACGGCTTATGCATTAATTAAACCCTATTTTATCTCATTTAAGCTCTGCTTTATAGGTTTACTGCTTGCCTTGGGTGAGAGAAAGATTTCATTGTAAGATTATTTTTTTTCTGTCTGCAATAGCGTTCATATGAAAATGTGACCAAGAGGCTGAAAGAACGTAAGAGATTAAAAGACCATGAGCTCTGACAAGGATGCTCAGCTGTCACCACTAAACTGGTGCTAAGTAATAATAATACAATGGCTAATGCCACTGCCTAAGATAGAGCAGACAGGTACGTGTAGTGAGCAATAAAAGCATATTAAAGCAAATTGCAGATCCATAGAGAATCAATCATATTTCAGTCCTTAGAGGAGTTTGGCTGCCTGGGGTAGTTTTAAACCATTGCTTCTATGGAAGCAAAACTGAGACTGGAAAAATTTACCTCAGCAAAAGTTTCCTGCTCAATAAGTGAATTTCCTAATCTTGTTCAGATCTGACTAAATGTTCATCTATTTTGGCTGATAAGCCTATTTTATGTATATTAGCCTTGGATCTAGCAGGGTTGCCCTGTTCAAAAGTTAAAAAACCCCGAACTGATTGCATGCTCTTCTGACTATGCCTCCTTTGTAATGCACACTGTAATTATCACCATGTAGAGAATTTTGCCTGTCTACTCCACAGCTGCTTGTGGGTGAAACAGAAACTCTACGTGAGTGAGTACACAGATGTTCAGCTATTGAATCACTCCTTTGCAATCCAGGCCTGACAATAATTTGGATGTCAGTGATCTTCAAGCGTCTGATTCAGTGTTTGCTTTCTTATTTTGAGAAATCAAACCAAAGTTTGGCCTTGCGGATTTTAAAGAGCTGTAGCAAAAAGGTGAACCTTCATGGCAATTGTGGGAGAAACTGATGGTCGCACCTTTGAGCTTGAAGGAGGTGCTTATTTTGGATCTCTCTACTTTGCCTAACCTTTTTCAGGAACATTGGTAACACAAAGTAGGCATTGGACCACTTTCACTGGAATGAACATTTCTTGAACAAGCACTGGACGATGTTTGTTGGTGGTTTTTTTTGGTTGGTTGGTTTTAGTTTTTTGTTTGGTTTGCCCTTGTTTTTGTTAGTTTAGTTTTTGTTTGTTTTTTTTTTTTTTGTTCTGTAGCTGGTAAGCCAGGTACAAAAGCCTTTTCTTAAACTCCTCAAGACATTGTGAATGGCTGTATCACTGATTTACACTTAGGATCTCATTGTGATTATCCTAGAGACCACTGCAGACCTTGCTCAAGTCTGCTGCTAACAGCAAGGTGAGAGGAACGTTATTAGTCTCCCCATCTCCCACAGATGAAAGGCGAGACAGAAGCAGCACCAGCTTCTTCACAGTTTTAGATTCGTACACTTGTGTAAACAAATGACAAACGCTTGCATAAATCTTTCATTTCTCTGTACATAGAAGTGAGAATCTGCACATGCACCATTTGCACATAGTAAATTGTTTGAAGTGTAAATTGTGTCTAAACCATGCAGATTTGTTTTTCACACTCATCCTGTTAAGAGACTTCCCCAAGATCTGTAAGTTATAAGTGTTAGAGTCAGGAACAGCTGCAAGGAGAGTACCTTTTTCCTGGCATTGTGATAGCAGCTGTTGAAAGAGATGGTGGTCTCTCGATTGGATAATAGAAACAGAAACTAGAGACAATCTGAAATGCTTCACGTTCCAACTTCTGCAAAATCCACTCACAAAGATGATTAACCTTGTAGTATCCCATATGAACAACTGAAGGACTTTAGAAAGCCATTACTTTAGCTTAAATAACTTTACTTTAGCAGATCTGACCTGAGGACATCAATTTCTCCACAGTTTGATTTGGGTTAGTGCTTTCAGCTTGAGCCAGAAGAAAAAAAGAAATGAAATGTCACACAAAAAGTGCCCTGCCTAATTCACCATCTTCCTGGCCAACTCATGTATACGATTTCTATGTCAAAATAAAAGAAGCATGAGAGCACAATTTTCACCCAAAAACATTCCCTATAGAGGTTGTGTCTTCTGGGCAGAAAAGATCAAAAGCATTATAAATCCTTCCATTAAACCACTCATTCCTTATTGTTAGCATGTGTCATTGATGTAGCGATTCACCCTAAGTAAGGACTAGGTCTAGCTTCTAAATTTACAAAAGTTGTTTTTAAAAGACCATGAAGCTTACCGTAATAATCATGACCAGACCTGCTTATATTTAAACCTGAATTTGAAAGCTGTCCTTAAGCAAAAATCCACATGTAAATTGTAATTTCTAGGTCAGTTTGAGACCTGGAATAGCAACACTTTACTGGATCCTGCATTTCAGTGTTAGAGCTGTTCCTGTGTTACTAGGGTGCATGCACAGAAGTGCATGAGGGTAAGGTGATGCACAAACTTCATGCTAATTTTCAGTTCTTCTCTATCTCTCTGGGTACCTTAACTTACTGGTTGGCTTTGATAATACGCTCCACTCTGAGGTGGACAAGAAATCGAAAGGATGAAAGGCCTGAATCAGATTTCAAAGATATGTGTTCATTCCATAGGGAAAAGAGAGAGATAGTATTAAAATTTTGGAGGCTGAATGCTTGTGCCCCCCGGCCAATGCTGTACGTTCAGCAGCAGGCTGTCACACCCTAATTGCTAGTACCCCTTTGTGAATCAACATCTCTGAGAAGCCAATTCTCCATGATGCTTCTTTAATGTACATCTTCTCATTTGCCCTACGTATATTTCAGTTCGCCATCTGATAATTGGAATTGTGTGGGTAGCAGCCGGTACCATCTGGCTTGTTAATAAGTAGAGGATAAAAATGTCTAATGCCTTGGTCTACATAAATACAAGAATTACCCTACAAATAAACAGCTCCCTAAAACCTCAACTGCTGAGAACAAAAGAAAATAGTGTGGTCTTAGCTCATTAAAAAACACCGAAGAGAGAATGAGAGAGCAGTGGGAAAGCCTCATCGCTTCCCATCTGAAGTTTTAGTGTAACTAAAACATATGGGAAAAATAATACAAAATTAAATGTGAAATGCACTTTTCACACCAAAACATATTGGGCCACTATACAAATGATGCAATTAGAACTGCTGCCTTCAGGAGCCAAAACCTAAGCTGAATAAGTACGGTACAATTAAAGTTTTTGATTTAAAACCAGTGAAAGATTTATCATAATGAACCTCAGAATCGAGATAATATGACTTGGGGGCATCAAAGCTAAGCTATAGAAAGCCACGTGTCCTACAATGTGGGGTTAGAATTGGAAGACTGACATCAGCAGATTTTAGGGCACAGAAAGGCTTACAAGTTCATTTGCATGTGAATGGCCAAGACCATGCAAAATCTTGCATGTAAACAGTGTGGTATTGTAATCAATACTTTAATTAACAGGAAGGCAGTGCAAAGCTGTCTGCATTGGGGAAATAAACTCTGATCCTGTAGGCTGGATGCGAAAGCCGCGCTGTTGTATTTGGAACCTGCTGGAACTTGTACAGCGCCTTATCTGAAAGGCCTCATACACATCGCGACAATGTCCTCTAATCTGGTAATAAAAAGGGCATCATGAACGGCAGCAGCCAGGCCCAGCCAGCGATGGCTGCAGTCACACTGTGCTCCCAAGATGGTGAAAGCAGATTTAAGCCTCTTGCAGAAAAATATGAAGTGTTGCCTCCAGTTCGGCCTAGGCAGGGAGAAAGCGGGGAGAAGGGAGAAGTGCAGCTGGGAGGCCACTACCTGGCTGGGGACTGCAGCACCCGGGGAGCTGCCAACAGGCAGAGGAGAAAAGGCCAAGCAAGCACCTTGGTTCCTTCCCCATGAAATCGCAGCCTGCGAAAGCGAACACGCTGGTTGTTGGCGTTTTACACCCCTCGGAGCTTCTGCAGCAAAGGCTTTGCCTGCCCAGCAGGTGCTGTGAGAAATATTCACCTTTGTTCTTCCAGATATAAACCCAGCTCAGGGTGAGTCAGAGACTGGAGATAGCGTGGGTTTCACCAAAGGCAGGAGTTCTACTCATGATGATACCATAGCAAGCTGGAGAGGGTATTTAGTGTGGCAGAATGGGAAAAGACTCACATTTGGAAAATGAACTAGTTCTGCACTGGTGGAGGTGATGAAACCTGGCATCTGATGGACTCCTGTGGACTTCTGCCCTCTGCCTTGACCCCATCACTGTCACCATAAACACAGGAGCTATATTCACTGCTTACCTACCTGCTTTCTTGCCCAAATATTTATACTCATGCATCAGACATGTACTGTTTATATTGTTTGACACAAGAGTGCAGTTCTCTGGCCAACCATTCACTAACTCTTGCTGCTACTCTGGGCTGTACATCATGTTGATCAGGAGCTGGCCCTTGCCAAACAGAATCTGTAACAGCTGAGCCTCCCTCCTCTTCCCTCTTACAGTGAATCATAAATTTGCTCTCATAGCAATCAGCTGATTTTTCACAAAATCTGTAAGAGCTCCATTATCTCAATAAAAACGTTTCTGCTCTGATAGCCCTTGTGCCTGTTGTTTTGAAATGTAGATTCTACATTTTGAAAATTAAGTTTCAGACTGGCTAGCAGCACTAACTGGATGATATCTTCAAGGAAAACAATATAAGAAGCATAAAGAAAAAAAAAAGGAGGACTGTAATAGTGCCTTGGGAGGGGAAAAAAAGAGCTAAACCTACATGATGGGCTATGCATAAGAGCTGATAGTTTTGAAAGAGGAAATTTGGGGATTTGTAGAAAACCTGTGGCACACAAAATGGAGCCAGGTCTGGCAGGAGGAGGAACTAAACCAGAGGCAGCAGACCTGAATGCCTTTGCTGGTACCATGCAGCACCTCTAAAACACAGGGGATGGAGTGATCGCATCAGAGTTATAACGACTGGCATTTAATATGTAGTACGGTATTGCAGATATCTCTCATCAAACACAGCAATTACTATTGCGAAATTGATAATATACTGCCACTCACATAATAATAGCTATTATATTCTCTGACATATGTGCTGTGGCTCTTTCACTGTATGTGCATGAATGTACTGGCATTGCTCATTCCTAATACACTTCAGAATCTCTTTGTTTCACAGATGTAAAAACAGATCTGGAATTGAGTGTCTTACCCAGAGTTACCCAGAAGGCTGAGTAGGGCCTAGAGCTGGGCTTTCTGAGATGCCATTTTGTCTCCCGCCAGTTGGGAAGTACAAGACGTCCCTTCACAGCCTTCAGCACCGATGCTCTGCGTGCGGTGCCTCTCCATACACGTCTGTGCAAAGAGCTCAGCTCTTCAGTCTGTGAAGGTGACACTGTAATGTTCTCTGAAGGAGTTCCATTTACACACATTTGCCCATAGATTCTTGTGAGCTTTTTAAAACCTTCATTCCTTCCCTAAAATCTTTTTGACCAGACATCATGATTAAAGAAACTGACTCTGTCTCCCAGTTCTAGGCAATTCCCTCCCGAGGGAAAAATCTCACCCTGCTGCTAAAGGATCAAATGAATTTCATCCCAATAAATTTGAAATCAACATAGAACCTGGCTCCTAATCCAGATTTTGCTTATTGTGTTGGAAGTAAGCAGGGGGTGCACATGAAATGCTACATATGACTATAATTAATGAAGATTGCAGGCCGGATACTTTAAGCCCCAGCTCCATCTTGAGCAGCAGTGACAGGGAACTGTTTCGACAGATGATGTTGTGAGTTACATAAAGAATTAGGTTTGGTCCTTTGTTTTTTCTTCTTGTTTTATTTTCCATCAGAACTTTTAAAAAAGGTGTGCACAGACAGTAAAACAGGAGTTTGGTAAGTGTCAGTATCAAGCTTGGAGTATTCTTGGAATATTCTTCAATACCTGGGTTTGGTACAAGTACCCACCTGGAATTTTATGGTGCACTGCACGTGCAAATAGGTGTTAACAAGATATATATAACAATTCTATGAAACAATGATATGAAAACTTAGTAGCTAGTAATTTGGATTGGCCAAAGAAGAGAATTTTGAAAAGGCCCTTCTTCACAAAAATATCTGTGCATTTAGCTTTTAAAAAATGAGGCCACTTCAAGGGATGTGAAGCTGGGCACCAAAATCTGCCGCTGGGGACCAAAAGCTGGCTTGGAAAAATCTAGTGCAGTATACAGTTTTATGAGCAGATAGCAGCAACCTAAATAGTAATTGTTATCACAAAACTGAAAAGTCCTGAGGTTTACTTGGACTATGTCTCTGGGAACATTTGTTAAGAATAAAATGCAGTTGAAGCAATTTGTACCATGAAGTCAGACAGGAAATCAGACTAATCCTTGATGAAATTATGTGTGAGCTTGGCTGTCTAAGACTCACTAGAGCAAAAGAGACAGAAGAAAACCAAGCCAGAATGAGATATTGAAAGGTACTGAAAGTAGGTCACTGTCCTACATTACACAAAAGCTAAATGGAGCTCTCTCATTCCACAGTATCCTGAGCGAGATGATCAAAGGACTCTGTCTGGTGCAAATCTCCTAGCAGCATCCAAGTTGTACAGCTGCATAAATCATAAAAAACTTTCAGCATAGCAGAAATGCCAAGACAGGTAGGTATAGCACTGAAGGAACATGAGAGAAAAGGTGTTTAACTGGTAAATAGAAACAAGATTGTAGTAGAAAACAGAATCTGTTTTCTATACCGTATCCTCAAAAACATTAGTCACAATTAGTTAAGAGACAGAATGGACTTCCTGAGCTGATAGGATAGCAAATGTTGACTATTCTTGCTCCCTTTCCTTCTCTTTGATATTTAAACCTTCGATTTCATCCAAGTCAACTCAATCAATGGATTTTATATATTTTTACTGCATATAGCACTTTTCTGCTTTCTATAGGCATAGATATAGAACAATTATTGAAAATTGAAACTTTGAAAGACAGAAATAATTTGAAAGATTATTTCAAGCATGAAGGTGTTTTTTGTTTCTTTCTTTGTTTTACCCCATGTATTATGTTAGTTTACTAATGAATATGGCTTAACTGTTTACATTATTATTTTTTAATGGAGAACAACCATCGTTTCAACACTGAAATAAAAATTATCAGAACAAGATGTTTAAAGATAAATGCAGGAGCAGTCTTTAGATAATAATGTAATCAATTAAGTCAGAATTAATATAGATCTTTAAAAAATGACCTGTGAGGAGATGTCTGTCTGACAATAAGGCCTTCTAAATTTGTAATTTGAATTTAGGCAGTCAGACAAAATGAAAATGTTGGCCTCAGCCTTTATCTGCTTAGCATTAAGGCACATTGCTACAGGAGACCTGTTTCTGCTTCATCTGTGATGTGTGAGAAGAAACTATCCCAGTAGTGTCTGCTGACCTGAAAGTCTACAGCTAAAGTTAAACAGTAATTTTAAAGGACTCTGAAAAAAAATATTTTATATTAATTAATAAATATTAAAAAATATTACTTAAGTAACAAATTCTTAGAAACCAGTTCATGCTGTCCTTGGATAAATGTCCTATAGCAAAGAAAGCTCTGAATCCCATTGGAGCAGAACTTCCCAGGAGAGGTCTGTCTTCATCCTAGCCCTTTGCTGACTCTATAGCTCCAAACTTGGCAAGATTTATGAGTATCCGGGATTCATGTCACGTTCTAAATTCTGAACCTCTGCTCTGTTTAAATGCAGGACATGTCAGTTTTTCTAGTGTCAGATTCTATTTTGGTTTATATAACTATAGCTATTCAAATAAATAATTACGAGCTACTTTATGGGCTTTAAATTTACCTTATTTCCTAAATTAAAATTGTTTGTGGTCTATCCATGGGAAGTTGGAATCTGAGGCATGAAACGCTCCTGAAGCAATTAGCATGCATCCTAAATAAAACTGGCCTGTTTTCACTACAATGAGCAGTGAAAAAATAAAGTACATTAGATACTAGAAATATTGTCTTTCTAAAACCAGCAGATTTTTATTTGTGCAACATCTAAGCACTGCAAATCTCAGCAGAAAATTGCACTGGAACAGTGGGCGGTACCGAATTGCTGGAAACGTTACAATAGCTTTTATGTTTAAACATCACTTAGCAGCTGTTAAAGGTCAGCACAAATCCTGTACTTTATCAGTATAAATGAAGTCTACAACTGCCAAGAAAAGAATGCATTAAATAATGCAGTGGTTATTACACTGATTTTCTTTTTCCCTTCAGAAATGAAAAGGGTCTCTTAAGCAGTTCCATTTTCATCCTCCTTATTTCAAATTGACAAAGTAAAACACTAATTAAATTATTTATACCAGAAATTTAGTTACCGGGATGACACATTTTGTACACAAAGCAAGTAAAACATCTGACGCATTGTATAGTGCCAGGTGCAGTTAAGAAAGTGTAATATAAGTCAGCATCTAGAGGCTAAAAAACCCAACAAACTTGCTGTAATGTTTCATTATCAATTTTATTTCCTACCATACACCAAATGTACAGCACAGAACACAATTTTGTTGTTTTGATGTAAGAAATATTAATCGTATGAAGAAACAGTATACAAACTACTCCAAATTAAAAAAATGCATACATCATTGCTCTTTACAAAAGGTCTAATTTACAGTATAGCTCATCAATGCATTAAAACACAAAAAAAAAAGAAAAAGAAAAACAAAAAGAAAAAAAATCAGTGCACATTACAAAACACAGCAAGTACAAAGGAGGCAAATAAATACAAACATACTTCACAGAACATCCTGAGCAAACAACCAAACACAGATAAATTAACCTGAAGCCATAGTAAATCATAATAATAAATACATAGGTCAGTAAGAGATTTTTTTTTTACTTAAATAAAATATATAACAAATTTGTTAAAATATTTAGTAAATTAAATTTTAGTCTTTGTAATGAGTGAACTCATTTTGTATGCATTTAACAAGTATAACAAATGTTTGCTTTTCTTTTTTTTTAGCAAGAACAATAACTTTGATAGCAAATTTTTGTTTGGTGTCCTTCTATTTATATTAGACAGCACATATGGTAGCTTTTGAAAAATCGATTGAAAAATAAACACAGCTCCTAAGAACATACATTTTCCCCTGTCTAAACTAAGATCGGAGAGTTGAATCAACTCTCAAACAAAAAGCAAGCCCCACCTAATGCAGAACAGTGACCACAGTGCATGAGAGTTGAATCACTTTTGAATAGTACTTTTGTGCAGGAACAGTAATAATATAATTGTATATGTCAAGCCTATGAATGCCATCATATTCAATCTAAATATAAATGAGGCTAATAAAAATAAACACTTTCATTATAGCACGGAAAAATTAAACACACGCTAGATCCATGTATACATTTACACTGAGGCACATATGCACATGAGGTGTGTGTGCATACAAAAAAGGCAGTTTAGCTGGTTGTTTATACCTTTTTCTTAAAAAAAATAAATATAAAAAAAACTTTTGAAACAATGCTTAATTACTTACAATCCCTGAAATAGACATTGCCTCTGTTATAGCAACCGCTACTTTCTGACGGATTCAGAAGTTCCGCAGCCAGGCTAGCCAGATACTGAGGCGCACGCCAGCGCCTCCGCACAAGTGCTCGTCTGCCTGCACCTCCGTCTGTCTGTACGCCCTGTAGCACTTGGTACCCTACCGAAAGACCGGTAACAAACTCAGTACCAGCCTAGTCTTAGTAAAGAAAGATGGAAGAAACCAGTCACGGTGTTGCTACCGTTCGTTCAAAGAGAAAAGCAACCACCGTTGGGCCGGAGTGGTATTATTCCTCTCCAGACTGCTGCCTTCTCAGCTGCTGTTAAGTTCAAACCAGTATTAAATGCCATTTCAGGGGAAATATGTTTGATCCATTTATGCACAAAGCCTTCAGCTTGGGATGTGTTTGCATTTTTCAAATCCAAATCCACAACAATACTGGTCACTTGGTTAAAACCTCAATGTCTTGTACTAAAAAAGTACCACTCTTATCAAATTATTCTTCTTGTTTAGAGATAATTGTCCTTTCCCTCCATGAGCTAACTCTGAAAAAAACTGCAGTGGTAAAATAAATCTGAAGTTCTCTTGAAACATTTTAAATGATCATTCGCATAGGCTAAATCACACAGCCAAGTCAAGTGCTTTGCTGATTGCTATATTTCATTATTGCTAACATATTCTTTAACACACTGTTTTCCAGCATACTGTGCTTTTAAGAGCCCAAATTCCCCACTAGTGGGCACCATTTATCTTCTCATTCCATGCATCTTCACATCTCATGTTACTGCAAACCCACTTCTGATACAAAGCCATTATAAAAAAGCAGGATGTGAAGAAAATAAAACTAGAACCACGGTTCAGTCATTTGTTACTTTCATATTTTTTTTTTCTTCCTGTACAAACCCAGCAAGTTATTTAATTTACAGTATAGCTTTCAGTCTATTGAAAATCCCATTGGAAAATAAATTAATAAACACATTTGTAAAAATATGGCAGGCCGCAAAAATGCTGTTAAAAGATAAAAAAACCAACTCTTTGATTAGAAATAAATAAAAAATATAAAAAATAGTTGCACACACTTTTTACATTCACTTTACAAAAACTGAGTGCAAAAGAAGAAAAAAAAAGGAATTATACTGAAATAAATACAATATACTAACAGAGTGCATTGCTGTTAATACAAATAGTCTGTTGTGTTTTTATTATTACATTTTTTTTATGTCAGCTGGGAAAAAATTAGTGCAATGTTGCAATTGTAAATGCAGCATGGCAACCTACACCCCTTAGCAGTACATGAACCCCTAACAGATCCATCTGGAGTTTACTGCTGTTAAGTAATTTCTGTTGCCCAGCAGCTTTCACATCCTACACATGGATGCCCTTCACTGCCTGTTTGATACTTTCCAGCAGAGCTTTGCATTCGGGGGAATAGTCCCGTTCCAGATTGCTGTACATGTCTGTGAGTGTATTTACATATGCTTCGAAATTCTGCTCACTGATTGGCCCCTAAATGAAGACAAAACAGATTATAATTGTAGGAGATAAAATTAAAGCCCAAAAAAAACTACAAACACCCAACCCCAAAGCATGGAAAAGCAGCAATATGGCAACTGGGGAGAAGTTGTAAACAGGGCAGCCATCCAAATTAGCGGAGAGGTTGTAGAAATGAAGGGAATTGCATGTGCTGGAGGAACCACACAGTCTACAAGCAAGAGAAGGGGTTGGGGATATTATCATCTGCACAACTTGCTTTTTTTTTAATTTTATTTTTTTATTTTGGCCTGTTTGGCTCTGGGATTGTGGCCGATGTCCTCGCAACTGTCCTCACCTAGTCTCCCTGCAGCACTCTTGAGATTGGTGAAGGGGACTGTAACTCTGGAGATCCAAGTACCTTTGTGCATGTGGCCTGTGTTTGCATGTAAGACATCAAGGACGTAGAGCTTTTGTGAAGGTAGAGCTTTCTTAGCTCCAGAAAAGCCTCCTGTATGAAACAGGTTAAAGTTTTGATCTGAGAGAAGAATAAATAAGGATTCTCAGGGTGAAGTTTTTCATCTCTGTGCAGGGAGAACATTCAGCTATGGAGGGATGAGGGAAAAGCCTGTCCTACATAGTGTGGTAGAGGGCAGAGGTACCAGGGCTGGCTCAGTCCTGGAAGCAACTGCACCTGCTTTCACACAGATTTCATGATCCAGCATCTGTGCAAAATAAATCAGGCTAAAAGAGCTCTCGGCTAATGCAGCTCCAGTGCTCTTGCTGGTCCCTGAGCTTGCTCATCTGCTTCAAGTGCTAGCAAAACAGTCTCAAAGGTGTGAAGCTGCTGGCTGTGGTCTTACCATTTGTGGAAGCTGAATGTCAGCGAGACTGGAGATGAGGGCTTGACTTAAGCCAGCTAGCTCCTTCAACAGGCTCTCATTGTTCTGCTCTATAAGTTTGTTCTCTTCTTCTATTGTTTTCAAATTGCTCTCCATAGATGTGATCTAGAAGACACAGGCAGGCACAAATGCATAAACAGGCAGACCCTTGTCAGCATTGTAACTACAGTTAGTTAACCTAAAAAACAGTCATGTGACTATGAGAGGGGCCACAAGAGATCTGAAACTCAGGTATGGGGTTTTTTTTTAAGATAGACATAATTTCTCCACAGAATATTCAGAGCAAGGAAGAGGTTGTATTTTCTCTGAATTGATGGACTTTGCTGCTGGTTCATGGAGAAATCTCGTAGCTTCAAGGCACCAGGGGGTGCCCTGCGTTGGGAGGAGGGAATTGAGCTCAGGGGTGAGGTCAGTTGTGGGGCTGGGATGGAGAGTGTGGCCTCAGGGCTGACGGAGGGAAGGAGAAAGGAGGCTGATGTTTACATTGCTGTCCTGCTCTTACAGCATCCCTGCTGATAGACCACAATAGCAAGGGCAGGGGTATTAGCTATTGTGCTACTTTCCTGCCCCGCTCCTGGGTGGAGCGTAGAGCTGTGGGCTGCCTGGGATTAGCGACAGGGCCGGCACTGCAAACAATAAGAGAAAAATTAAGTGGAAAGGAAACTGAGAGATTGAGCACAACGATCATCACAAAGATGATCTCTGACCAACGGAATGGAAGCGGGGGTTTCGGGAAGAGCAGGAAAAAGCACCCGAGGTAGCAAAATGGTGTCTTTTTAGTATGAGGGCACCGGTAATATACTAATCTCTGAAGGCTTATATATCAAAACCAGCACTGAAAAACTGAAGGCAGCAACAACAGGGCCTGGTTCCCCACTGCCCAGCTCCTTACCCCACAGTGGGCAGTGGGGCAGCAGGCAGGGCAGAACCAAGGGCTGCTACCCCTGTGCCTGGCCACAGCTCCATGAGGCACAGAGCGATGGAGTCACATCCGTGGCTGTTATGTCCACCCTCTCCTCACCAGGATGCTCATCTCTGCACTACTTAGATGTCTGTTGCTGTGGCTGCTTCCTCACACACTGTCATGCATCAAGACTGTCCCCAGTGGGATGAACCCTTTTTTTGCCTGCCTGCGATCCACTGCAACCTCTCCTCTGGAGGTGCAAAAAGCAACCTAAAGCCTGGCCGGGCTAGATTAAAAGGAGATAGAGCAAGCCATGCAGGGGACGTGTTGCTTCAGCAGTAGTTCAGTTCAGGCTTTGCTGGTCAGACTGCCTTCACCAGGGAGCAAGTCTGGGGAGAAACAATCTGACTGCATAAATTGGGCCGCCTCTGTGCAAACAGCACAGTGGTCACCAGAGAGAACTGAAGAAAGTGTCCTGAGACATTGAACACCACCACCATTCCCTCCCTCACTGAAGTGCAATTTGGGATGGATATCCCCAGAACCTTCGCAGTGTGGAGCCAGATCGCTTACATACAGCAGAGGTGGCATACACTTCACCCTTATTTAGGCCATACATGTGGTGGTTATTCCAAAAGCAGCATGAATCAACACTCCACATTCCCATGTGTACAAATACAGAGGGGTATGGTTACACTCTGTTTTAGATCACTTTAGACTTATATTCAGTTCCTAGATCTCATTTAGGGACTTTTTTCTTAAACTCTTATTCCTAAAATATTCAGCAAGCTTCTGCTCTTGCTTTTACTCTGTCTGCCCAGGTGAACTCCCAGGTGCACAGAGGAGTCTTTGTAGGGATGAAGGTATTCAGCTTGCTCTATAGAACTACTGTCAGCATCTTAAAGCCAATTTAATCTCTCCAGTATACAAAAGAATAAAAGTGAAAGAAACTGTTTTCCATAGCTCCCGTCAAACTGGTCTGCTACATAAATCAGCAAGAGGCATTCACTCTTTACCAGGTGTTGCCTGGAGGCAAAATTCAAACTATTTGAAGAACGGACAGTGGTTGAACTGAACTAGGGAGATTTTCTTAGGTATGCATAAGAACAAAGACATTAAAAGTTAGAGTATGTTGGTAAGAGGTAATAGCCTCCCTAAAAGCTGCAGTCATGGGATTCTGCACGGTTTGGTCAACAAAGGAAAATTAATGCTTTGTTTGGTAAATATGTTTTTTCTGCTTCAAACTGCCCCGAATTTTGCATTCACTAGATATTTAAGACAATACCCAGGCATCTACTATTCATTTACAGAAAACAAACAAACTTGACAAAAAAGCATGTAGGATTTCGGTACTTTTGAGTGCCACAGAGTGATGCGAAAGAAAGCGTATAGGACACTAACTGTGTTTAAACACAGCTTTTACATAGCATTTATTCATTGTGCTTAAACATACCATAAGTAAATGTAAAACTTTCATAGCAATGTGGTACCTGGGTTTGAAGTTTCATCATGTCAGCTTCAATTTTAAGATTGGATTCATTCAGTTCTTTTATTTCCTCATCCAAATGTCTGATTTCTTCATCACTCTCAATACCTGCGTATAGTTGAAAATACCGATATCAGATTTAAAGTGTCCACATGTAAATGGATGTATAAGTAACAAGCTGTGTTACCTGTTACTGAACAAGAGGAAGATAACAAGCTTTTGATCAAATGATTGATCCATAAATTGCCTCTTACTTTGCTTTTACTGTCAAAATTGTTTCCTAGCTGTAAAACATCTATACAAGCCGAGACATAGAAGGGGCTTTCTGAATCTTTGTGTTTCACAATTCTTTTTTTCCAGTCCAACATGCAACTACAATCTGGAGAGTACAGAAAGGAAAAATTGCCCAGAAAGAGGAAAGTTTACCAAAAAACATAAGGGGATATCTACAATTGTGTGCTTGTGTTTGTTGGTAGTGGTTTTTTCGGTTGGTTGGTTGGTTGTTTTGTTTAGTTTTGTTCGTTTGTTTTCATTTTAAAAGACAAATAACATAAACTCTTCTTTTTCAGGGAACATCTCCACTAGTATAATTGCTGCCTTTAGTGAGCTGGTCCATACCTACTTCTGATCTTGCAAGTTGTTCTGTGGGGGGCAAATCTCTCTGCAGAATAACTTCAAGAAGCACAGCCTTAGTTACAAGTGATAAATAGTGAAATTTCAACAACAGCAAAAGGGAAATTGTCAGGAAGCTAACAAACATTACAGAAAGCCTTGTCCTGAAAAATAAGGAGCAGCTGCTGGCGATACATGTCCCTCTTTCTGCTTAGTATTGCTCTGAGACCAACTGCCTAGAGATTTGTGCCACTGTTGTTTCTCCTTTAAAACCTAGAGCCCTGAACTGAGTCTATGTGGGAGCCAGCTTAGGAAATCTGTAAGCAGCAGTCCCTGCCTCTGTGAAAACATGGACACATGGAAGCAAACTCGTTTGCCCAACGTAACACAACCGTTTTGCTCAGCAGTTGGAGGCATAAAGAGCAAGTTCCCTGCATCCTGGCTCCATGCCCAGCTTTCTAAAGCAGGCTGTATAAGAAATGAGACTCCTACATATTTTCCCCTATAACTATTTGGTAATTGTTCCTATACACTTGGGTTAGCAAAGTTGTCCAAGTATGCAGAGATACTAAACCACATAGTATTCAAGTTAGGCAGAAGAGTCAATTTCTGCATACAATATTTACCTCTTTTTATCTTGGTCATCAGATAGCTAAGTCCTCCTGATGCATAACTAATAATTTATTAGTAATAGCAATACTGAAAGCATCTTCAGATCAAAAAAGTGATGCTCTGAGACAAGATGAGAGCATACCCTCAATTCTAAGTTATCAGGATGTAAATGAGAATAATTTTATAATCTCATGCAAAGGTTTTTGTTTTTCAAGATTTGTTATTGCTAGAGACAACTGAAAGGAGTGAGAATTAATGCCAGAATGACATTAAGGGGCATAAGTATAAATGGGAGTCAGGGCTCTTGTATCTAAATCAATGTCATAATATTTTACAAATCTTCTTACCACCACTTGCTTTAAGCTTGATGGTCATTAATTCTTCCGAAATTTTGCCCTTTTTTATGGCTTGTGCATTCAGAGGACAACCAGACAGGCTGAAACAGATAGGAGAAAAAAAAAAACATTAGCACTTGGAAATGGCAACAATCCTTTCAGGCAATATTATCATGCACTTGGACAGACCTCTGTACCTAAGGTCACATCAGTATCTCCATTATAGCATAGCTTTGGGGAATGACATAACTCATAAAGAGCCATTTAACTGTATATTCCAGCTTGAAAATTGGTGCAAATATCTCAACCTATAAGTGAACAACTCTTAAGCATATTTCAGAATAATCAAAATAGCAGTGGCAGCTACTGTTAAGTGAAGATGCATTTACAGAATTCTTTAAGTTCCTACACTTACAAATAAAAATTCTCTGTTGTTTTTACTCAGGGCCTGTGCTCCAGATGAGAGGGACAGTATGGTCCTTTAAAATGGCAAGCTTACTATGCTAAAAAAAATTAATTAATGATATGATTTCTGTGGTGCATAACTATTGTATCATTTTGTTGATACATAATAATGATCAATACAATAATAACTCTGGATATACCCTACAGACCATAATAGCTTTTTTGAATGGTTCTATTATATAGTCAGTTTGCTTTTTAACCACTGTTCACATTAAATTACATTTTGCTATTTCAAACCTTACAATTTCATCAGCTGGTAATTATCTGAGGCAATTTTTATAGCACACTAAAGGGCTAAGATGAATTGCACTGTCTTAATACTATCTTTATAAATAACAAAGAAGAAATACCCATATGCTGAAGAACTGGCAGAAGGACTTGTATTCAGATATAACCAAGTAAGGAGTGAAGGAAAATTTTGTTCTGCAGGAAAATGATTGAATTTTTTGTGTGTGTAAAATTAAAACCAAAAATCCTAAACTGACATGGTGTTTCCATACGGGAAAAAAAAAATGCTTTATGGGTTAAAGTTAGCTTCGCACTGGCTGAAAGATAATAGCTCTCCAGTTAAAATGCTGCTTAGTACCTCTGCCCAGTGCAAAAACCCAACTGGAAGAATGTCTCAAAGCCATGGGTTACTTGTTAGGTTTTGAATGTCCTAGGAAAGATTTCATATCACATCACAAAGCTATATTTACTACCTCATTTTAACTAATATGATCTTGAGTGTGATCTAGCCTTATGTAGGACAGAAATAATCCGTAGTATGGGTCGCAACCAACTAACATACTGTTTATGTTATTAGCTTAATAATCCTGGTTTACAGTAGTGTCCTAGTGTAAAGACTTTAACATGAGACGTAGGCAATAAAGTTAGGATAAAACTGTCTCTGACCGAATTTGTTCAAGTGACCTTGAACGTTCTTGTATTGGAGAACTTGGTTCAGGGTGTTAAAAAGCAAGCAAAAAACCTCCCAGAATAGAGACTTATTTCCTATTACAGACAGAAAACCAAAATTTCCAGGTATTAATTCAGATTCAATAGCTGGATTCTTTGAGTAATATTGATTGAACATAATCAAATTACACTAGTGTTTTCACAGTGATACATAAAATCATATTGTTCATTGTTACTGGTTATAGATGTGATTCCTGCTTTGTAAAAATAGTTTTCTTTGTAAGATGGTTATAACTTCAAACTTGTGTAATCCATATGAGTTCTACCTGTTTACTTTTTTTGTGTGTGTGTGTCGTTCCAGCTATTTAAATACAAAATTTATAAAATCAGCTTTTCCACTAGTAGAAAGATGGAATGAATAGAGCCATTCCTCTTGCTAAATCTTTCTGGTGACATTCCAATGATATTTGCTTTTTTCCATAAAAGATACAACTCCATATTTGCCTAGGAAAGAACTCTATTAAACTTTAAACCATATAGAAACTATGCTAACTTGAAGAAAAGACCTTGGAAAGTCACACTGCATAGAAACATAGAAAAATAATAAAAAGTTGATCCCAACTGTCTGAAAGTTATCCTCATCCATAATATAATAATAGTTAAGTAATATTTCAGCTGCAATGTAAACCGTCTCATTACTTAAAAGACTTCAGTACAATTTATTCAGACTGTAATCTCACATGTTTCCAATTCAACAGTGGAATGTTAAGGAAAAATAAAAAGAGAAAACACAAAGTTATACCTTCTGTGGGTGACAAAAACATTATTAACATGACCCAGCCCGTTGCAGCCTGGCAAAGGACAGTGTGGCAGCTCTTGTTTGTTCAGTTTCCAGGATAGTGAAGACCCATTGACAGGACTCTCCTTCTGTCTCTTGGCAGCCAAAGGACAACCAGAAGCAGTGCGATGAGAAGTGTATTTACCTGATATGTGACCTTGGCCATCACAGCCTATCACTGGACATCTACAGAAACACAGCAAAAGAACCCCCATTTTCACTGGAGAGAGCAGGCAAAGACAGTCTCAAGAAAGTCTGAGAAAATAATTCTAGCTGCCTGTGCCACTTTGCATTAATGGATTAAGACTTGGTCCCCAGAGGCACGCTGTACCTGAGCATCCAATTCATGTCAAGCTGAGTTATGGGGGTTCAGCTGATCTTAAGATTAGGCAATTTAAAATGCAGTCATACAGTCTAAGAAACTAAAACATTCATTTAGACAGTATTTTACCAGAAAACAGTATAGAAATTCTATCACAGGCAATAAATCACACTTCTACAAGTGTATGAAAAGTCAACGTTCTCCCCCCTCTAGCTAGGTTTCTGGCATGAAGCAGATGGTGGGTTCCTGTACCTGGAAAATTTGTATCATCTTATACAAATACTTGCAAATAAAGGTTCGCTTTTTTTTTTTTTTTTTTGCACTGCTTTGTCAGTGTTATGTAGCATCCCATATATCATTAGCAAGTATTAAGAACAACATTATGTGCAATTAAATTTTCATATCTATATTTTGGCAGTTATAATTTACTGATTTTAAAGAAATTTGAGTTCAAGTCAGGAATGTAACGAATCTCTACTGAGTTTCCTGTTTTCACTTTAAGTGAACTTTTAATTTATTTATAGAGAAAAGACATGAGACATATATTTAAGTTCTCTGGGACATATTTTTAAGATGTCACTCTGATTTAATTAGCTGACATGTTAAGATTTCACTACAGGCAGAAATAATTTGTTTTCCTTCATTTTGCCAATTTTTTCAACCAAGTGGCACTTTCGTAGCACTATTTAAAATAATTGGAGCGATGCAAGCGGATATAGCAATCCTTCCTCACTGTTCAAGCTCCAAGGTGATGGACTCCAGCAGCTTTGCTAGAAGAAGAAACACTTGGTTGGGCTCCAGCTCTAGGCCCTATTCTCACGTAGCTCATATTAACTGGGGCATCTCCTACGATGCCTCAATTCCTGAGCTCTTACGGGCTTTTCCCCCCTTCACTGGCGGTAGACCTGTGCTTCTGTACTCACTTAAGTTCAGGGTCTTCTTTTTCTTCCTTGGTAGGAGTCACTTTGAGACCTCCTTTCCTGGCACGAGGACAACCAGATAAGCTGAAAGAAGCACACAGAATTAAGGACACCTCTTTCTGCTGCAGCTTGCCAAGATCCCTAAGTGCTGCAGGCCTGTGTGATGGGGGAGTTTTTACCTTCTGTGGGATGCATAGTTCCCTGTCACATGGCCAGAGCCATCACAGCCAGGTGTTGGGCACCTGTGGAATAATACAAGGAGCTTACAAAATACAGCTTCAAAGGTACACGGTAAATAATACGTAATGGGTGAAAGAAAGAACAGCAGAGCTTTTGTTGAATAATTAAAACTAGTTCCTGCTGATTTTTTTTTTAAATGAACAGACTCCTTTCATATTTTTTTTTCTTTTATAACAGAGTTTTAATAAGGAGTGTGAAATATATTACATATCACGTGTAGATTTAATTAGTTTATAACACTGTTTACACCAAACATTTTTCCTTGTACTGGATCAACATTCCAAAAAAAACCCCAAACTGCTTGATTTAGATCTATTTGTAAATTTACTGTTATGTGTTTGTTTGTTATTCTTCTGATGTTTTCAGGTACAGATAAAATAAATGCTTTGCCAGTATTTACAGAAGGGGAAACAGAAGCAGAGAAGCAGTTTTACTTTTCAGCATCAATAGATGATATCCAGAATTTGCATTTAATAATTTGTATATCCTAGCACTGAAAGCATACAACAGGAGCATATCTTTCTAGCACTAGATTCAATTGAGTATTCAGCTTGGCAATTGGATTATGCACATCCCATAGGTAAGGGGTTTCTGTGTGTGTGTGCAGCAAACAAGCCTTTTCAAGTATGAGTGTTTAATACCAAAACATCCATTCAATAAAAAGAAACAAACCTGCTTGTGACTGTGTTTTGCCAGTGGTCTGGGAAGGTGGGCTTCTTGCTTGCTTGTTGTACATGAAGAATATGCTCCAAAAGCCTACTGGAGTCAGTAGGTCTTTTCACTGATTTCTTTGGAGTTTGGAGCAGGACTTCATGGTAGCACCTTCCATCTCAGAAGTTCAGACTTTTTTTTTTTTTTTTTTAAGGGTGTTGTATTGCTTGTGNTTTTTTTTTTGTGTAGGTGTTTTTTTTTTTTTTTTTTGTTTGTTTGTTGGGTTTTTGTTGTTGTTGTTTCGTTTTAAGAGAAGAGAAACACACCTCAGCACACAAAACAGCACAAGCAAAATATTTACCTTTAGAATTTGTACCAGCTATTTCTACATTTCTGTATTATGCAACACAAAGTTCTTATGCTAAACATCCCTAAGGACCTTTTGAATGCTATGATTTTTACAGAGTTTTAGAATTACAGAAAGAGTTGTGCCAAATAATCTTGTACTGAACATTAAGGAAACTTGCATAATTCAATATTCTCTTAAGGGTCTCAGTTGTTAATGAATCTTTCCTGAGGTGAGGAGATAGGTTATTTGGAAAACATCTACAAATATAATTGTAATATCACATCTGAGTGTGCAGGTGTATCTCTTCACAGAATATTTTAATCTATTTTTCTGTGAACAATTAATTTGTCAAAAATGTGATTTCTGTTGGACATGACCAAATTTATTCACTGATTCAAGAAGAATTCAGTACATAGCTTGAAGTGAAGAAAAGGAACTTTTTTTAAAAATATAACGTCAAAAAATTTCATGATGACATTTTAAGAACAAAATATTTTGACAGAATGACATGCTTCACACTGACAGTGAAGGCAGAGGTGTGGGTTAGAGAATGCCAGATAAGCTTGACTGTGTAGAGTGAAATGTTGACCTGAGTGTGGGACACGGACTGGGCACAATGTCATGTGGAGCAGGCAGCCAGGGCAGATGTCTGGAGAGTGTGAATGCTCACAAGTAAATCCAGAACACCTGCCAAATACTATGGGTATTAATTTTGGCTACTTGTTTTATCAGATGATCACAGATGGAAGAGCTGTCCGCACAGACTGGACATGGATTTTAATTCAGTAAGAGCTCTTTGTGGGACACATTCAGATCATGAGCCTGAGAGTTACGGACTTAAAAAAGACACTGAACTAAATTTAAATCTACCCATCGGTATTTAACATTTATAGCAGCAGTTAGATTTCACAACCAGATTAGAGTCTAAGGTAATTCCTGAAGTCACTAAAGATTTGAGGCTGAGATATTAATACTGATGAAACTATACCATGATATTTCAGGTGGACTACTGACAAACTAGTAAGAAGCTTTACTAGCAAGGCTCCTAAGCTTGACCACTGGGTTGGCTTTTGCAAATATTGGCTATATCTTTTTATGGATTGTGAAATTCCACAGTACAAGACACACCAACAATGTATTTATTGCCTTACAGTCAGTAATACTGTGGATTTTCATCAGCTTTTAACTGGCTGATGAGTTTGGTTTGGTGCCCCAGCTTAGGGAGTCATCCTCTGGTTTTGATTCCTGTGCAGAGCCAAGAAAATCAGATTTACATGGGGTGACCAGAGGCCTCAGGAGCTCAAGCTAAAGGATGTCAACTCTCAAGTGGGTGTAGGTTACAGATTCTTTTATAATTCATCGAGTTTGTTTTCCGAGAACCAATCTCTTGGTGATTTCACACAGAAATTCTCATAACTGTGCATTGAGTACCTGCTATTTTGTTCCTTTCTCCCAGAGGGTTGCTCTATCTTTAGGTGAATGAACTACAACTTCATGTAAAGTTGATGCAATAAGCTACAGATCTAGGAGCATTTCCGGTACTTTTACTCACTGGAAAGCTCACAGAGATGGTTGGATATGAACTTTAGTTAAGGAAAACTATTGACTGAAATATGTGATGCTGTCTACAGAACATGGATCAGTATCAACACATTGTGTGAAACCTATCTAGAAGAACTGCTAGAATCTCTCCTAAAATCGGCATACAACCACTGAAACAACTTGTCTAAGGACAGGACTATCTATTCCTTAAAGTTTCTGAATTGTAAGTAAATATCTTTCTAAAGTACACTTTTAATATACTTTAAGGCTTGATAAGCAGCTCTTTGGTGAAAGAGGATGATCAGCCATAATTCTTCCTTGTAGATTTTAAATGAGTCATCATCAACTTCAGTATATTTTAATTTGACCATCTTATATTGCTCTGTACAAGTAAGAATCCTCAGATAAAAATTTATGGACTCTGACTCAAAGGCTCACTTTCTGAACAGATCTTCCTTATTTCCAAACTGTAGATCACATGGAAGCCTTGTATCATCGCTGGCTTAGAATTTCATAATTAAAGCCAAAATCATATCTTGATTCTGGCAAATTAAACATGAATAACATTTGGAAAAAATACACAGCTTTTTCATATTCATGCCTAGCTACATGAGGGTTCTTTTGTGGCCTGATTCTATGAGTATTTATGCCCTTTGCTCACATAGCAATAGTAAAATTAACTATTGATATCACTGTACTATAGCAGTGACGGCACAATTGCAGTTTTTGGCATATGATTTCATTTAGCCAACACTTATCAAAAGCAGAGGTTTGTTTAAAATTTCACCTGAATGGTGCTTGCAGGAAGCTAAAATAAGGTGTTACATTTGTATAAAATAATTTTATTTAGCCCTTTTTCCTTTTGCAAATTCTGTGAACAGATTTTGATTTTTGCTCTTTTTCTAGTTAATTGAAATTAAATGCTAAGCATGTTATGCAACATATTTCTGTCTGTGAAATGTTCATGAACTTTGACTTCATCTTTCACAACTCACTTATTATACATGGCGTACAGTGTGCAGTTTGTCATTTAAGTCATATGCTGTTGCTCCTCTTTCCTTATGGCATGACCAAAACTCTAGAAGCTTTAGTGGAAAAATAACCATATTGGTATGCAAATTTCCTTATTCACACATGAATATGGGGGGGGGAGCTGCATGAAGAGCAACTATTCAAAATATTTGTGTGAGTGTCTATGTATGGCAGAAAGCCAACAAAAGCAGGGACAAATATATGTGACTCAGCAAATGATTTCAAATTTGTCAGCATTTTCGCAAGTCAGTTCCTTGCTTCTTGTGCTGCTCTTTTTAAAACAAACTATACCTAAATTTTATACCTTTGAGACTCAGTGATGGAAAAACAGAAGAATTGAGCCAGTGTGTCAGTCCACCTACAGGCTTTGGGAACTGGTTTGAACAGTTGCCCATATAAATGGCCTTTCTTTGACATTTTGCATCATCTCCAGCAGGTTCAACTCCATAGCTACCATCAGTTCAGCATTTTGTTTATAATTCAAGCTGTTGGACTAGAAGATGAGACCAGTAACATTTGATCTGAAGAAGCTAACTTGTGACTAAACATTGAGTCAAGCCTAGATGTAGTCACTCCTACTATTAATGCCATGAAAACAGCGTAATTATGCCATGATCAGGCTTTATTTTCTTCTGTCTGGATTAGGGATGAACCTAAAGGACAGAAAGGACAGTCACAGGATTCTCCCCTTTTTACACGCATTCATGAGTTTTTTCAAGCCATCTATTATGGGATCCAATTTACAAGTTGCAGAGGGAAAGCTATGAAAGAACTCTAATTATCCTTTCCTCTTCCTCACATCCTTATTGACAAAGCCAATTTAATAACTAGATGACTGGTTGCCAGTGCCTCTCTTGACTACAGATTTTTGAAATATTCATATGTCCCTATACATCTGTCTATATAGCACAGCCTGCACAGTCCTTTTGTAAGTGACATTTCATGGTGAGAATTATGCCAGCACAAAATCATACAACTTTATGTCTGCTTCAGTGACATTAAACTCATAGTATATGGTAGTGAATGATAAAAAATGCTTTTCAGGAGTTCTAGTCTCATTTAAAATTTTATTCTAACTACATTTATTTCTAACTAAATAATTCTAATTTATTCTAACTGCATCAGACTGAGTTATTTGCCAGATCTGTCTTACATGTTAGATATTTTCTGTTTCTCTCTGACTCAGAAACACCATGAGAGCAGCGTCTCTCCTAGTGTTTGTAATTTTTCCCCCTAGGTTCTGTTTAATTCGTGAAAATGAAATGGTAAAAAAATGAAGAAAGACAAATGGAGAAAAGCAACCTCTATTTCGCTGAAAAGCTTCCAATCCAATTCACTTTTTTTTTTGGACAAAGGTTTGGACAAGGTTTGACATAACTCAGAGAAATTCAAATGAACAACTGCATTAATGTAGGAAACATGCTGATCGAAGATAAATGACAATAATATTTGTGCTATTATCAATACTTACTTAAGCTCCTGAGAGTTAGCAGCCATAAGGGATTTTAATGTCTTGTCAGCTAATGGGCACCCAGAAACACTGAAAAAAGAATGATGTGTTTTACTAAAACAGATTTTTTTTTTTTTTTCTTAAAACAGCAACCTCCAGACAACCTATGACCTAGAATGGGAAAAAAAGATGCTCAAATATTTGCTCCTGCCAATGGAGGAGCAGCCAATATCAAGCTATAGTTCTTAAATTACTGGAAAGATATACAGTCAGGACCAAAGGTTTCTAAGCCCCTGTAAAGCTCTGCATGGGGAGGCAGTAGTACACGGAGTCCTTCCTTTATATTGCCTACATGAAAGGCCGGTGAAGCATATGGTCCACATGCCTGGGAACAGGCAGAAACTGCTTCCACTCTGCTCCCAACAGGAGAAGTCAGGAAATTATTGTTTCAAACCCTAGGTTGACAGTAGGCTATTATGAGGACAATATTTAGCATCCTCGAATTATGTTAGCTGATCTATGAATTTCAAACACATTCACAGGCATATCTGGAGAAACCTCAATACAATCTGATGGCCCAGAGTCTGTACAGAGAGTGCTTGTACACTTAGGGAAACACAAGTGTTACCAAATGACTTATCTACAGGTGTCTTCTAAGACAAGAAGCTGCAGTAATAAATACTTGCTCTTTAACTCCGTCAGTCTATTGAGCCGAGACCTCTACAAAACCAGGAAAACCAGTCACATTTCTGTATTGATTTTTTTCTGCAAATTACTTTTGAACAATTATCAAGGGTAAGTATAAAAACGTTGAGAGATTACAATAGCTAAAAGTAGCTCTATTTCCTGCTTTAGGCTTCCTGTTTTTTCTTACCTGCGGTGTGAGGCATAGTTTCCTGTTACATGACCGCTACCGTCACATCCTGGAGTTGGACAGCTATGCAAAAAAGATGCAGTGAGAAATTATAGTGTGTATAACACACCACATAGCTCACCCTACCCTGCGGTGAATTATGTAATGATCCTTAGGGCAATCATATTCTTCGTCATACATCTCAACGCTATCATGACACTACAGAAAACTAGCAAAAAAATACATGACATTTCTAGTTTTAATTGAAACATAGGTGGAAAAGTTTTCCTCTTTCCACCAATTCTTATTTTTGTTATCTATTAAGGTCTAAAGCTTTTTTTTTTTAAGTCTATATAATGTGAAATCACCATGTTTTGTGTAGACTTTTTGGTTATGACTTGGGTTCTTAAAGGACACTTCCATTACTGATAGCAAGTTCTGACAGAAATTCTTAAATTTTAGGGATGAAGTTTCTGATCTGACCTCCTGTACAACACAGTCCAGAGAACAGTAATGGCCAAAATAATTCCCTTGACTTCTGACTAAAATAAGGCACCTTCTTCAGAAACACATCCAATCTTTATTTTCTGAGAAAAGTGAGAAGATAGGTGCTACAGCTGCTTGCAGAACAGCAAGTATGTCAGGCTAACATAGCTGAAGTTCAGAATGAACACAAAAGTTTCCCAAGATGTTTCTCAGCTGAACTGAGAGGTGATACAGAGGTGGTGTACATTTAACACAACAAATATGTCCCTGGAGAAGATGTTATAGCTTCTGTTTTTCCTCAGCCTCTTTTCAGTCACAGCCATGAGCTTATTTGTCAAATTTGGATACAGTCCTCTGCAAAAGGGCAAAGATATCAAGAAATGTAATTGGGGGGGGTGGGGGGGAGAGGGGGTGGGTGAATTAAGTGTACCTTTCTACAGCATTTTGCAACACTAACACCAAAACTTCAGAGTCACCTTATAAAGGCTTGTCTTCTTTCACTGGGCTCATGGATAAGAGAGGAAGGTAGAAACTACAAAAAATTTTAGCTGGCACTCCATAGTAATGAGTAAGGGGTACCTGGGATCCTCACTTGGCTACGTTCTCTGAGCTGGCAGAGAGAGCGCTAGAAAGTTCTTCAAATCTCTAAAGAAGCCTTTGGAAGACATTAGCCTCATTTTCACAGCCCATTTCAACTTGGGAAATGCAGTTATGGGCAAGAGAAACAACATGGAAAAATAGAAAACATATGCTAGGATGTGGTATTTATAAATTAGTTCACTGCAATATGTCATGAAATTTTTCTCTGCAAGTAGTTATGTCATTTTAAAAACTTCCTCATGATGGAGCCACCTGTATTGAATTGTTCTGTATAAGTCCTGAGCTCCATTGGATCACAGAAATGCAGTCTGATCCCTAAATTACCTGTAGATTCTTCTGATAAATTAAAACTATTTCTTATTAAATTTTCTGGACAGCTACATTTTAGATACTTGTTTCTACTCATTGCTTAAAAATAATACAGTAAAACCACTGTAAGCTGTTCATTGTCCTAGTAAATACTCTGGGTACTATTACTTATATTTTTCAGCCATCTCAAAACAGGTCAATATCACAATGGAATAAATATTACAAAAGAAAAGCCACTAGTCTTCAACAAATAAATAAACTCTTGGTGATTTTTTTTATGCACTTGTTTTAGAAGGGACAAAACAATTGTGACCTGTAGCAATTTAGGTCATGAACTGCTACTACAGATAGAATGTGAAGAGTAGACAACACGCAGACTGCATGGTACGAGCAGAAAGAGACACACTTTGCAGCAGCTTGCCTCAGGGAAATGTAATTTCTAGAAACAGAGGTGGATCTAATTGATTCAGTGCCTCTGATTTTGTCGAGCATTACACAAGGTGACAGGATGCAACTCACGTTTATAGGTGAGCCTGCAATGATACATCATGGACTGTCATCCCTAAGCGATACAGAATGCACTTGTATAGAGAGACCTACTCTGGTCTGGGACAGGAAGAAAAGTGGACTAAATGATTGCAAACTCCTAGTTGACTATTACAGTGAAAACCTTCTATTGATATCAAAAAGTGTTGATGTGAATCCGGAGGGTTTTTGAAAAGACCCTAGATGGGATTTTAAAAAGCGACCGATGTTATGAGCTGATTGGGACAATTTTACTGAAACAATTCTAAACTGAAATATGCTGTTGCATGCAGAAAGTTTTAACAGAATTATCCTGTTTTCTTCGCAGTTTTAGATAGTAAGGTTTCCAAGCTTAAGATGGAGTGAGTCTCTCTACTTGGGAAAAGAGTATTAGCCTGCTCTCCCATAGTGTGTACTTGTGCATCCACTGTATTTTCAGCAGGACAGAATAACTCTGCTTTGAAGGAAGCAGATGAAGCACTTGAATATGGATTTCATACAGGTTGGAAACCCTAGGGCAGCTCCTCTCTCGTGATTTATCTTTTTATGAACTTTGCACATTTCCCATCTGAGAAATCCTCAGCACTTCTCAGTAAACTCTCAACAGTGGACCTATAATGACGATTGTCCAAATAAAGTTTATTTAATTATGTAAGCATTAGAACAGCCAATCTGTATCACACTACAAAATTACATGTTTTGTAGAAGGAGCTGTTGCCCATTTGTTACCTGTCTATCTGAGGAATAAAGAGTCATACACGGTCCGACACTAGTCACGAATCTGTCCAGATCCCCAGGCCTACCCAGGCTTGTTTCAGCTCCAGACTTCATGTCTACTCCACTGCATAGACACAACAAGGAGCTAACTACCTGTAGTGAAGTGTCATGCAAGTCTCGCTGCTCAGCTCCTGTAAATCTACTCCAAATCAGCACACTCAGAACAATGGCATAGTCAACCTTTAGCAGGGCAGAGGAAAATGTGGCATTTTTTGTGACTTACGTGATGAGTTCCTTTTTGAGATCTCTTGAATGGAGCTTGGGTTTAGGACTTGGTATGGAGACATCTCCTGGATACTTCTTTTCCTCCATGTTTTCTGGAGAACTTACTGGATCTTTCTGAAATATGAGATGAGAATATGACAAAAGGTTTCACTCTTCATGACCCTCCATATATTCCACAAACAATTTGCTATGGCGAGAAGGGAGTCTTTTGGAAAATATTTTTTAAAAAGTCTTTAGAAACAGTAGAGAGAGATGAAGAAAGTTTAGTACATCACAGCTTCATGTTCTCATAGGTAGACTTTTAAAAACATTGTGAAAGTATTTCTGAATGCAGATGCTGGTTTAAGCCATACATAGGGAAAAATGGGTTTTGATTTATAAAATGGTGATAAAGGCCAAAGAAAAATACATGGAGAAAATAAAGGTAGTTGTTGAATATATAGAATCGAGCAAGACTTCAGCAATTGTTTGTTTGTTTGTTTGTGCAATTACATCACTGAGTTTTGTATACAGTTGGAGTGAGTACCATTGCACTGTGAATTACAGAATTGCCATAATTAATTTTTTAAAAAACCTATTTACATAAGCATATGTAAATGCAAAGCTTTTTAGGTCTGTAGAATGGAATGACTTCTTATCTTATTCAAAAAGTAGATTCTTGTTAAAGTAAAAATCATAACAACAAAACCACTTTGAAATTTTCTTAGTGTCAGATTGCTAAGGGTAATTCTTAATTTCTACTATTTGTAGATTAAAAACATTCACTCTCTTGGGAAGGTATTTTGGAAATTTGGAGTCCTGAAAGGAAAATACACTTTTGTTTTCTGAAAATACATTTTTGTTTTCTGAAAAGTCTTCTTTGATCACTTCAAAATAGCTTGGTTTATGCTGTTTTGAAAATTAATGCCTTCAATTGTTATTATTTTTATGAAAAATAAGCATTTTCTTTCTGGAGGGATGCTCCGTGCATATTATATCACTCAAGAATTCTCCAAAGCCCATAACATCAATTATCAAATTTCTATTAATCCCTTCTGGGACTTCATATTGGTTTTGTGACTCTGTTCCAGCGCTCAGGTATCACCCAGAGATTACCCTCTGCAGGAGCAGAAACTGCAGCCTGTGTTTGAGAGGAGAATCTCCCAGCTCCTGCTAAACTCATGGGGCTGGTGCCATAGAAACTCTGGGCTTGTGCAGCTGACAAACATGCCAGGACAGAGAGGCAAGGATGTCTGCAGAGCTGTTAACACAGAGCGGAGGACTGAGAAGAATCTGGACTGAAAATGGAGATTCTGCCTAACGGGACTTGTAAGCTCTGCGGGGGTGTTTCTTCTGATAAAGCTTCCATATGGTCCTCAATTCTGGCAGCTCATCTTTGCCTGTTTGGAGACTGGATCCTCAATATGACTTCCTTCTGCTTTCTGCTACTGGCTACCTACTGCCTACTGAAACTCACACTACACATACATATAGAAACCATGCCATATTATTGCTATATCAATTACTACTGATTTTTGAAACTGCATTTGTGGGGTTAGTTTGTTAGGGAATAATCTAATCTGCTACAAATATAGAAAGCAAAAATACATATATTCAGCTTTTCTAAGCACTCTTTCATAGTAAGTATTAAGTAATTATCAAAAATAAAATAAATAAAAAACCCCCACAAAACAACAACAAACCCCCAAACAAACAAACAAAACAAAACAACAAACAAAAAACCCAACCAACCAAACAAAAAAACCCAAAAAAACCCAAAACCAAACCAAAAATCAGCCCTGATATATTTCAGGCTTTTAGAATTTCATTTCTAAAGGAAAACTTCAGATAAGGAGTAACAGATAAAATTAAAAACAACGAAAGGTATTATTAAAGTGCTAGTACAAAAATCATAAGTAGTTGAAAGTCCTCCAAACACGGAAACTAAAATGCTAAAAACCAAAAGTGGGAAAATGGATGTCAGCTTTGTTCAAGATTGAAGAAACCTCAAAAACTGTTTTCTAACATTGGGTTAAATCCTGGTTGCAGTGGCATATGGGGGTGTTTTGCCACTGCAATCTGCAGAATGGCGATGTGAGTTCCTGACTCTTAACCTGTCTTTCTCATATACATGTAAATGCAAGCTCATACAGGGATCATCACCACTGTAAGGCACTGTAAAATCAAAAGCACTCAAAAGAAGCAACAAAATGGTGGCCACCTGTTGCCAGCTGGAGGGGGTCAGATGCCAAAATAACTTCAAAAACGACAGGTACAATGTTTTCCACTTAATGTAGCAGAGGCTGAAGAAGGCTGGCTTATCAGCTTCCTCTCTAACAACTAACTCTGACAGGCTACATCTGTATCACTGAGCTGATGACCAGTGTTGTGTTTCTAAAAATTTAGTGCATGCCTTAGCTGGGTCCGAACTATGTATCAAGACCAGGCACACATCAGCCTCTTCCGCTTCTTGTCAAAGGTACAACTGAGAGGAGCCTGGACCAGAAGGTGGTGGAAAGACCGCTCTGGCACTGTGCTGGGGTCCTGAGCTGTGTGATGTACCTCAGGATGCATCTACAGCAAACAAGAATAGACATAACTGCTTGTGCTGCAGGGTATATTAATATTTTCCTATACATAGCTTGTGGTTTTTATCTCAACTGAAAGATCTCTCTTGATCTTTCGATGGTGATAGACCAGAGACCTGTGTGTGTGAGTTATTCATCATGTCACTGTCTGAAACCTGCTGCACAGAGAAGACTGATTGAGAATTATACATATAAAGGCTCGACAAAATACTAGACATTGCACTTCACGGCTTCATTTAATGATGTTTTACTGAATCATTTAACAAAAATAAGATTGCAAGATGAAGGCTGACATGGGTAAATCTACAGGCATAACTATAACTGACACTAGAGGGTTTAGAATGGAAGTATTTTTATTTTCTATATTTGAAATAATTATTTTTGAAATAATTATTTTTTTTCAAATTTTAATTGTAAATTTCCTGAAATGACTTACTAAGATTTGTAATGTTTTTAAACCAATAGATATGCACATACATACACAAACTTCTACAATTTAATAATAACTGCTCCTCTGAAAAAGAAAAATCTAAGAAGGATTAAAGTGAGTATGCAGTCCATTTCCTGTTTAACATCCTTTAGTATATTTCCCAGGGATGAGAGAGACATACAGACATTTAAACAGGTGATTCCTTCAGCATTGTCTTAGCACCCTGTGGAACAGTTGGTATTATTCAAGCAGCATGAAATCTTCAGATGTGCAGAAGCTGCAAATGGAAGACAGTTCAAAGGGAATGTAGGAAAAGAAATACCGAAACTCTGCCTTTCTAGGACCTTACATCAGTGCATGTGGCACAAAAAGGGTTGTGTCTGTCTGAAATGAGTAGATCAGACCTAGAGACCAAATATTTTTTAATCCTCCGCGTTTACGACTGAGCGTACAGCATCGTGCCTTGGCTTGTGTTCTTCTCCAGTGATTTAGCTTTAGAGGGAGAACTAAGCACCCTTAACACTTCCCACTTTTGGTGATGATCATCACAGCTAGTCAAGTCTAAACCTATGTATAATTTTTCCTTTTCCATTTGAATGGATTTATAATTAAATGCTATTAAAATTCTGAAGAATTCCAGACTAAAAGAAAAATCAGAACCAGCCCAATGGGTCCAAACACTACTATTTTCTGCAAAGAGCGTGTGTGCATTCATGCATGCACACTACAGAAAGAAAGCAAGCAATGAAACTCCATTAATGTACAGATGGAAGTTTATATTGATTTCAGCAAAGACCAGAACATAATGGTAACATGAATAACAGATAATAGCATCTGGCACTTTTAACATTTTTAAGCCCTGAAATCTTTGGAGAACTGACAGTTGAACTAACTGACAGCTCTAGTTATTTCTCAGTGCTTTCCTTTTGGAGAGATTTTGAGCTTTTTCCAAATTCTTTTTTTTTTTCTTCTTTTTTTTTAAGGGGGCATCTGGACAGGCTATTTTGCTGAGAGAGAGAGAGACAATATTTTCTGGAAATTACCACAAAAATTAAGCAACTGTTGTGCATATGAACCAGATAACAATGAATTAGAAATAGATATAATCAGTCATTTTCTTTGCATGAGGGTAACTGCCAGTCTTCGATTTGCAAAACAGAGCCTCTGGCCCTGAAAGCTCTGGACATGTCAATGCTCCCTGGGATGGCAAAAGCTCACAGCAGAGATGTGAGGCCAGATCCTCAGTTAGGGACAAACTGCATGGTGTCAAAGCACCGAGTGCAAGGGACAAGAGTGCCTGGGGGTGGATCTTTATGTCCTGTAGGTAGCCTGCTGGTGCCTCCAGCTTCCTGTGCCAGTAAGGGACAGGGAAAGAGCCAGCCACCCATCACAGCCTTCTGAAAGTTGAGCAGGGATTGAGGGGAACGTGGAGGTGCTCCTGCCATGGCTCTTTTGCTGAGCTGAGGTGGCAGCAGGGAAGAGGAGTGGCAGGGCAGGCCCCCTGCCAAGTTTGTGACACTGATTGATCTCCTGCAGCAAGGCGGGTCTCTCAAAGATGGGTGTACTTGCTCATCATGCCACGTGAATGGGGAAAAGCCTGAGCCCTCAGTCTGCTGCCTCGTGTCAAACCGACTCTAAAACATTGGTAAAGGGGTTGTCCTCTCGTTGCTGAGGTAACGAGCGTCATCAGCCCCACAGAGGTGACCACAAAGAGCTCTTCAAGACAACCCAGCTGCGAAGAAATGGCCCTCTGTGGTGCGAGCTGTTTCAGTGGTCACATCATGGTAGACAACCCAGTGCTGACAGATTTTTTTTCCTCATACAACTAAATTATCTTTTTGTTTGCAGGTATTTTTGGAACTGGAGGCCTGGATCTCCTAACCTCAGCCCTAAATAGATTTAGCACTGTCTGTGTCTTCTTGAAGTAACAATTCTGATATTTGAACGAAAGACAATTTTGTAATAAACATCATGTTCAAATGTTGTTTTTTGATATATAAAACCAAATAGGGAGAAAAGGTATTTGAAGCCACATGAAGACCCCAAATTGGGACATCTTTTAGTCTGCTTCAAAAAGCTATCCCTTAGACTTGTCTATGTTAATAACAAGATTCTGCCTAATTAGTCTTTAAAGGTGCTGGTGATCCCTTCTTGATTTAAGAAAAATGCAAGCAATCCATATTCTGACAGTCAGACTCAAGAGAAACAAAACAAACAACAAACAAAACAAACAACAACAAACTCGCCTGCAAAACAGAATAAGAAAGACAATAGAAAATTATGCTGTCCTCTTGCAAAGGTAGGATAAACAGACATGAAAGAGCAAAATAGAAACAAAACCAAAATCAAGACAATCACCAAGTTCAAAGTGGCAGTCTGGAAGATTAGCCATAAAAGTTGGAAAGTTATGAAATAAAAGTATTTGTTAAAATTTTAGTTGCTCATCTTTGTTCCTGCAACTGCATTTTCAAGTTTAGGTTTTTATATTTCCTAAGACAAGGTGAAAAGGGAAGACATCTCCATACTCTGTTTTTTTCTATGCTCTGTCCATATCAGATTAAAAATACCACAACTGGTGGAAATTATGTACATATCCTCTCGTGTTACTTGTTGTAATCAAAACCTCCAAGAACTTGTAAAAAATCACTATTTCTGAATTTGTACCCCACTGTATTCTGGACCACTGGACCCACTAGTGAGATATAAGACTCACTGGCAGAAATTTATTGAAATATTTTAAATATAAATCAAAAGTTTTCCACTGAAAGAATATTTCAGGCACTGTTCTAAGCATGTGTTTAAATGCTTAGACAATGAGTTATCTAGAATTATAGTGTCTTGGTGTGGAAAATTACATTTTGTTTCAGCATGAAATAAAACTGCCTTGGTTTGGTTTTGTTTTGTTTGGTGTGTTGTTTTGTTTGTGTTTGTGGTTTTCTTCCCCTCTCCCCTTCCCTTCCCTCCACCCCCACAAGTGATCCTTATGTAATTTGAGTATATGTGCAATAGGACTGAGCCATTAGGAATAAAGTTTAAAAAGCCCTCTCTAATGGTGGATACCTTCGATTTCATTATCTTAGAGATTTCTAGAGATTCACAAGTAGGCTCCAAGAGCAAGATTTTTTTAAGTGAGTAGAGTTTCTTAAACTACATCTGAGAGGGCATTGAAGCCAGCTCAATGTTCACAAACCTCTACCTGTAGAAATTGATTCCTTTTAAATTCTACTGGATTGGTCATCCCAAAGACCATCATATGACCACTCATCCAAGGGAGCCACTCAGAAACTGAACAAATACCTCTTTTTCTTCTTCTTTTCTGCCATGGGATTTGCTGTAGTTGATGGGTGTATCCCAGCCTTCCTGTTCACAAAGAGCCTGATAGAAGGCTGCATTTACCAGGATGCTGCTTGTTTTGAAAGGAGAAGAGGAAGGAGTGGGAAGTGCTGTGCTGGAAGAAGTGAGAGGCATAACTTTGTCGTGGCTTCGGTTCTTTTTCATGCTCAAATCCAGAGTGCCATTTTCATCCACTTCTATCTCAGCTCCCTGACATGCAACAGGAAACAGAGACATGTTTAGATATGGACATGGTGAGGCTGCAGCATAACCATGTGGTGCTTTTAAAGGATAAATATAAATGCACGCTTTTATTTAAATTTATCTGAATCTAAAACCAGCTTTTCGATTTATATCAGTTAATGTCCAACTCTTAGGCAGACTTAAGAGTAGCTTCAGTAATGGTATCCCTGCATCTCAGCTTAAACATAGTAAGTAGAATTTAAATAAGATGCCTCTAAACCATAACCTATACACCCTAAATCTAGTTTTATTTAAAAAAAGTTTAGCTTTAAATCTTCTTGATTTTTTTCACTCTTACAGAGAACTATGACCCCAATTCACAGTTAAAAGCATTAATGCATTGTTTAGGTCATCAACAGCATTACTATTATACATCCTCCCTTCCCCCCACACCCCGGAAATATTACAACATCTGCATCATGGGGGAGAGGAGGAGGGGGGAAGAAATATGCCTAAAAGAATCGCAGTAGGATAAATTTTCACTACGGTTTTGTACATCACCCAAGATATTGCCTTAATCATAGTGTGACTAGGTGAAAAAAGGACAGGTCTTCACTGAGAGCACTAGACTTGGAATCACAAGAGGAACTTTAGGAGGTTCTCCCTGATAGAGACCTTCAGCGTGAATTAAAAAAGCCTTTGCTACCTGGGCAAGTACAGCAAGGAGCAGCCTCTGATTGCAGGGGCACGTGCAGTCTGGGGAGAGACCCAACTTCTCTTTCCAGTCTGAGAGAAGCTCTCAGAGCAGCTCCTGCTCACAAGAAGGAGCAAGTGCTGCTCAGTTGTATAAGAAGAAGGGAAGGAAAGCATACTGTTCTGCTTTATACTGTCTGACCACAGGAAAAGAGTACAAACTCCTCTTAGAATGATGATAAGCTCCTGAAAGTGCAACTTAATAATGGAAGCAACAAAAATTTTCCCTTCAGGCTCAGTACACAACACTGCATATTAACATATTGTGTATAAAGGGATGAGTTTAAGACTAGCCAACAGTTTCTAAAGTTAAGTAGGAGAAGAGGTGAAACAGGTGGCTTCTGGAGAAGCACTTGATAGTCTAGTTCTGTGTGTTGCCCTGAATAAGACAGAAAACATCCAAAGACTACAGAGATAAATAACAATGTCATAGATCTATACATGTAGAATGCTGTAATTAACACTGCTCTGTGTCTTTCTGTTGTTGTCATCACTACTATTTTTTATTTACATCACCACAAAGCTCAAATACCACTTGGGAATTTAGGGCTAGATATGTTAGGTGTTATATAACTGTAGCAGACAGTTGTATAAACCCAGATTGAGACTTCCCACCTTGAGTAAAAGTAAACTCCTAGTGAAAGTGAATCACCTAGGCCCTCTTTTGTAAATGGAAATGAGACAGGTATGTCCAGGGGGCAACTTTTTCCGTCTTCCTTAGACCTTTTCCTTAGGAAGAGATGAGTCACTGGCAGAAAGAGCCCCATTCTCTTTCTTCCCATTAACTATTGGTCAACGATTTAATGAATAAAGATAGGGCAGTGAAACTTCTCCTTGCTTGAGGACCTTAAAAGCAGATGTGGTGAAACAAGAAATTCTTCCTTTGTGCTGAAAGTATGACATGGTCACCCCAGTTGGATTGAAGGCACAAAGCTTCCTTCATGCAGCCTTTTCTTATACCACTGCCAGTGGTCACACATTTAAAGGTAAAATGTGTCTGATGAAATCTTTTTAATCAGAAGGAAAATGTTGGTAGAAGGTGAAAATTTAGGGCTTGATGACCTCTCCTCACTGAGGCATCCTGGTGCCATTTTGTATCCATGGGCCTAAGACAGATGCCCGCCTAGACTGAAGCACAAACAAGCCATCTGCTTGCCCCTGGTTCAGAAACTCAGGCACTTCTTATGTTTGCTTCTCCTACATAGCAAAGTTCACATTTTCAATCATACAGCTTAAAGAGAGAGATGTTTTATTATATTTATGGGAAGTAAATACACTTCTAATATGTTCATACTAAGACGCTTTGGTTATATCTTTCTACCCCTTTTTAGTAAATAGTTTAATCTCCTGTGATAGTTTTAAGCCCTGAATTTGACAGTGCAGCTTATCCTGGATAATAACTTAGTAACCACAACATCTTATGCCATCTGTATAATATCAAATACATTTTTATACCAGCATTAATAAACCTTAGTTACAAAAATCCAAGATATTAACTATATCAGTGCCAAGCACACACTCCAGGATCTGACAATATAGCTCTGTTGTGATCGCCTCAGTGTTTTTTGGCTTCATAGTTGATATGTAACTATAGCAATGAAACAGAGCTACAGTAATCAAGTTTAATGACCAATGTAAAGTAAAATGCTAAATATTGTAGTTGCTGACATTTTTCATAATAAAAAAACTTGGGTTAAGTCTGCACAACCAACATTCACATAAAATTCCAGACCTCTGTGACAGATGGCTTAGGAAAGGAAGCCATGTGACTGGCTGCAGTAGTTTTATAGTGCAAAACCCATAAATAGTGCAGATTCTCTGTCACTGACACAATGTCAACTACTCAGAAGGCAACAGCAATAACAAAAAAGACCAAAACAAATCAAAGTCCACTCCTCAATGAAACTGGATATGGAAAAATATCAGGAAATTTATTGTCTTTGAGAAACAGATACCGTTAGCTGCAACAAGGAGCTCTGGCTGATAAACAGAACATTTACTAACATGGATATTTAAAGGTTCCTCAGCACTTTCCTGAAATTCACACAGAAGTTGGGTTGTCCAACACGTACCTAATTCTGATCAGGGAAGGCTGGGTTGTGTGTTTGTGAAGTAGTGTACAGATGGGGTTTAAGTGAGCTCGCAGATGCACACAACAATTAAATATAGTCATGGAAAAATATCCCCTCTTGCCCATCGCAGGATGGATCACACGTTTACAGCATGGCTTTTTATTCAGATGGTATAAAAGAGCTATCACTTTGCTGCCTTCAGAGCAAACTCCAAATGGCAGAGAAAAAAGAGAGGATAGTCAGAGATATTGCTCCAGTTTTCATTCCTACTCTCATCCCACCCTCCTCTCAATATGTCTCGTTTGCTTGTTTTACCATGTTTAATTTTACATTAATTTTAAAATGGAACTAAAAAGACAAAAATGGCAAATGGCAAAAAGAGTGCTAGAGCAGAGCTATGACATGCTGACAGAAAATGGCACTTACTATGCTTAGCTCAAACTTGTAAAGTCTGTGTTCTCAGTGGAGGCAAGATCTTATTACTGTCGACTCTAGTGCATGTGTGAACAGGCCTATATTTATCCGTTTATCATGACATATTTTAAATATAGCTACCTAAACAATGTAAAGTGTTCTGATTCTTCCTTGAAAATGTAAGCAAAATAAAATTACAAATGTATCTTGTTATTTCCTAACATATATTGGTTTGCAGCTATGAAAATCTTCGGATCCTGATTTTTGTCTTATTTACATTTGCATTTACACTGGTGTAAACCATGAAAAAAATCCATTGAAGCAATGAAAAAAAATCAATGAGGGTGAGAGAATACACAGGGTAATTAAATTCAGGTTACTCTTGTCTACTCCCACATCAGCGACAGTGTAATCATCCCCACAGGTTTCACAAGCAGCTGGAAAAAGGACNCTCAATATGTCTCGTTTGCTTGTTTTACCATGTTTAATTTTACATTAATTTTAAAATGGAACTAAAAAGACAAAAATGGCAAATGGCAAAAAGAGTGCTAGAGCAGAGCTATGACATGCTGACAGAAAATGGCACTTACTATGCTTAGCTCAAACTTGTAAAGGCTGTGTTCTCAGTGGAGGCAAGATCTTATTACTGTCGACTCTAGTGCATGTGTGAACAGGCCTATATTTATCCGTTTATCATGACATATTTTAAATATAGCTACCTAAACAATGTAAAGTGTTCTGATTCTTCCTTGAAAATGTAAGCAAAATAAAATTACAAATGTATCTTGTTATTTCCTAACATATATTGGTTTGCAGCTATGAAAATCTTCGGATCCTGATTTTTGTCTTATTTACATTTGCATTTACACTGGTGTAAACCATGAAAAAAATCCATTGAAGCAATGAAAAAAAATCAATGAGGGTGAGAGAATACACAGGGTAATTAAATTCAGGTTACTCTTGTCTACTCCCACATCAGTGACAGTGTAATCGTCCCCACAGGTTTCACAAGCAGCTGGAAAAAGGACTCCAGAATTAAAAAAAAAAAAAAGAGAAAAAAAATGACTGAAGCATATTTTCTTTATTCCAGGATCTATTCAGTGAAAAGATAAAGTACAAGTAGTACTCTGCTATGAATATCTGCCTAAAATCAAGACTAATACAAATCTGTAAACAAAAACCAGTCTCTGTCCTCTTCAAGTGCTTTGCACTTTAAAGTAAAGCTTTTTCAGCCTCCTTTATTTTATGACATAAATATTACAGAATATTTCCTAGTACATTATTAAGTCTTGTTCTTAAAACTGAGATACATCAGCTAGGACAATAAAGGATGTTGGTTTTTTGTGACAAATTACTCCTGCATTTTTTCATATGCTTTTGGACCATCTGATCTTTCACAACATTTAATACTCTGCAGTGTGTGTCCAGTCATGATTACAAGTTAAGCTTTATCTCATGGCTGGATCAGAAAGAGTGAATTATTGTGTCTGTATGAATCTTATTTCAAACATGTGACCTTAGTGAGATTGTATTGTTACATATAAGGGGTTTTATGTATTCTTTGGTTGATATCAGCCATACAATTTAATACTAAGTCCAAAGAAACATTATCAATGGTTTTGCATTACCAGTAGCAGTTCAGTCTAGTTTAGAAAGCTCAATGATCTCCTCAGTTCTGGTATTGGGAGTAACTCTTAAACAACTATCTTGCCATGTATAGGAATACTATTCTAAATGCAAATCCATCCAAAAAAGCACAATCTTTTCTATTCCAAACCAATAAAAATACGCGCACCTGGTCCTCAGTTCTTCAGGCTTAAATTTAAGCAACTGAGTTCTTCTGCAGCAAATTAAAAGACTAATCTGCGTCAAAATAAGAAAATTTGTAGATGCCCAGCAACATCTGTGACAAAACCAAAGTCACAATTTCATCCCAGAGCAATTCATGAATTAAAAAAAGCTAGCCAAGAATGTATTCAAGGATCAGTATGCACGGCGGTATAACGGGATGGTACCTAGTAATATTCTTCGCCAATTTTTCATCCTGTGTTTAGGTTTTAAGGTATTTGTAGTAAAGGATTGCCTGACAAACATGCTGAGTTCTAACTACATTGTAAAAATAATTGATGTAATTATCAACATCATCAATATTCAAGAATGGAAACATGAAGTGTTTTTGTTCAAAACCAGAATTTGAACTTTAAACGTTTTTAGCAAATGTCATTTTTTGTTTTCTTTCAAGTCATAGTGCGCATATGCCATTTTGTCTAAACAGGTGGGAAAAACACCAAAACAGTCAACAAAACATTTGGCAAGCAGTAGTGATGAAGATACAGATAAACTGTATTGCTTGCAGCTACCTCTGTGGGATGTGAATGCGGTGAGGGCTGTTAATAGGGAAGATCCCTGGATGTTGTGATGATGTAGACTCTTGCACTGTGCTAGAAACTGCAGGCTAAGCCTTCGAGGGGACTCCTTCTGTTGACTTCAATGGGAACTGAATGAACCTACATAAACTACAAATCAAATGCAACCAGGAGGCTTATTTCGGGTGCTGACCTAATGAGAATTGGCTGATCAGGATTATATTCAGAGGAACAGTTTACTACAGTCCCAGGTGGACTGTGAATGGCTCAAGCAATGTAACATTAATGTGGTATTAATTATTTTGAAAACAGCATCATCATGATATCTGATGATCTTAGCACTTAGTACGCGGCTGATAGATAATTCATAGAGAAAGCTTAGGATCCATTTTACTGCCAATTTCAGAATAATTTTTGTCTTTAAATTACTTAATTTATAAGTTAATAATTTTAATATTGAGATATTTGGCAGATCACCTTTGTACATTAGATTACACACTGTTAGTGTGTAATCTGATTTTTCTACCTTTACTACCCTTCTCTTTCTTTTTTTTTTTTTTTTTGGTTTAGATTCTCCCTTTTTGACTTCTATGTAAAGATTGTGAGATATATTTGAAAATCCACTAAATTAATGAAATTTTGAACTGTGCTGTAAAAATGACTTTTTCATTTAAGCGTTATCTATGTTTACACAAAAATGGTGAACATTCAGGGTAAAATATACAACTCCTACTAAAAAATGAACAACACTCTGGAAGTCAAGAAATAAAATTTGAGAGACAGAAAGATAAACAAGATTACTTTGAGAATACACTTGTGCTAAAAAATGTATCGGTGTTTTCCCCACCCATTTCAGCCAGGTGACACATGCATGCCTTGTGTGAATACAAAAAAATGACACTGGCTTGAAATGTTTGAAGTTCTGTTTGTAAAACTTACAAGCACAATATTTTTACAGCTCTGACAATTGTGTAACTTGCAAAGATTTCCTGCAAGTCCAGGAAATCTGCTGTAGTCCCACATGCCCTTGCTCTGCCATCACACTGCCTCCCACCTGCAAAGTGCCATGGGAGGCTGCCTGATGCTCATCTAAGAGCAAACACCTTTACAAGTCAGGAGCTTTGATTTGCTAGAGTGTGGAGGATGCTAATCAGGTGTTCCTAGGCAAAGGAACAAAGGAAGATTACAAGGGGCAAGGCTGAGAGCACGTTACTATGGGGCTCTGAACACAGCCACCCCACACAGGTGTTTTCAGACCTGATGAATGTGTCTGCCATCAAGAGCAGAAGAAGGAAATAATTAACTCCCTAGTCATCTGTTGATGCTACATTATTTGATGAAGCCTCATGAGAAGTTTTTATCATCTAAACATTTATAAAATAATCTAACAGTTAAACATTTACCTTTGTGGCCAATATCAGCCACAAAACAATTCAGAAACATTGATAAATAGTAGTGTCTTTGAAAATAGCCTTACTTTTAGCTTCATATTTTAAAATAAGAAAACATGTTTATTGAAGTGAGTCTGGTGATTTATTTCCACAATTTTTTGTTTGAATCCTCTGTGATAAAAGTAATAAATAGCCCAAACCGAAGGAAAATGGGTTTTGTGTGGTTTTGGCCACCAAATCTGTTTGGGGCTTACTTGTCTGTGTTCTGGCCAGAAGCTAATTTTGATTCTTCTGTCAGATGTTTTGTAGCAGTATGCCCTCCAGAAAGTCTGGCAAAAGTGGAGGCAGGCAGATAGCAAGGTATGCAGGTGATTTTCTTTTAGACTGGATTCCTGGCTGTGAAAAAGAAGTCAGCTATGTGCCCCAAGTGTCCCTTCATATCGTTACTATTATGTTCACTTCCATTCAAACCTTCCCTATGATTTGGCAACTGTGAAGCAGGTATGGAGGAGAAAATCTTTGGGTTATGCCTAGTCCCTTTACTGCTTTTCTCTGGCAAGAAAGGTCTATTGCTGAGGTCAGCCAAAGGCTGTGGCAGCAATTTAATCTAGCCATCGGAATCAGTTTCCATTTCCCTGTTAGAAGTCTCTGTTGAAGACTGGTGGCAGCAGCTTTTTCAGCAGATACCAGGCATGGATCTGTCTTCTGGGAAAGGTTCTGTGAGCAATATTTGGAGCAAATAGTGCCTGAGTTGCAAGAGATGCATGTCCACACACACTCTAAAAAGTCTGCCTCGTGGCACCTCCCTACATTGACTTCAAGATCCAAGACTCCACAAGTAGAAATCAAAGGCAGCAAAGCAGGAGATACCACTCTGCAAAGGCTCAAGGATTGGAATACATGATAAAGCATTGCTCTGGTGGTAAAATTAGTGATTCCACAAAGAGAATAATCGGTAACATCTTAACCATGGTCAATGAAGGCTCAACCAAATTGTAGACCAACAGCTGTGGAAGCCAACTCTAGCCAGCCTGGTAGAGCAACACAGACTTGCAGAGAAATAGGTCATCTGTCTTTTGGAGCATACATCATGACTTAGAGTCTTACAGCAGAAACACACCTGCTACTTTGTGTTTTAATAAATATGCCTCTTTTCACTCCCAAATGATTTCCTCTCAAGTTCTAGTAATGGCATCCTCTCATCTACATAGAGCTTTCAAAAGTTTCATCACAGTGGAGCATGTGTGACTTTAATACAAATAATAAACAACAGTGCTCCCACAAACATGGTCATTAGAAAAGAATCTTGTCTATTTTCATCAGCAGTATAATTCTATGTAATGGCACAGAAAACAAGGCTCATAGCTCACACAGTTCCATTCGTAAATCATAAAGATCTGCGAGGAAACGCAGAGCAGAAACCAAAACATGAAAGCCACACAAGCATCTACAATATTAGGCAGCTTTCCATTATGACAGACTTGCCCAAATTATGTCTCTCCAAACACTGTGGGCCTGATTCTCCTCTCTTGCCAGCAGAAAGTAGAATTTTACCAAAGTCAGTTGTTTTTTCCCTCCCTGCACATTGTCAAACTGTCATGAGCTCCAAACACAACAGGCTCGATAGGTGTAGTTCTGTTCCATTGCTATCATAATATCACCTTGATTAATCATATGATTTTTTTTTTTTAATCAGCCTCTGAAACGATCACTTATGGCAGGTTTCAGAGGGAAGAAAATTCCCTCTTCAAACAGATCTCACTAATTATCCACCACAGATTTTTGCTGGATTTCAAATATCCTCCTTTTTTCCTCCCACAATACTCCCCCCCCTTGTATTTAGTGCTCAATTATGAAAAGAGTAACAACATAATTCCTGCTATTTATTTACTTTTATCAGAACTGGTCACTGCATTACTGAATTTTCTCTGTCTCTCTTCAAAAGAGCATGCAAACAGAAACCTCCTTTTGGGGGATTTAATGCAGTCACTAACATGAAAGACAGTTTATTCGCACAGTTCAGTAGCTAGCACACCCTCCAGGTTCTTGGACTACCCTACCTTGGCAGACAGACTCTGTGGTTTGCTGGAGAGGATCTCTGCTGCTTCCCTGCAGCGGGTGGAAAGGTTCAGGATAGCAGCAGCTGCTGCTATGTGGGTGTCTTCACTACATTGACCGTAGCTATAAGAGTTGGCATGGCAAGGGCTCTGTGTGTGGGCGCTAGCACTAGGCAGTCGATTAGAAAATTTCACTGGATTTGAAAAATGCTTTGCTGTTGAAGAGAGATTTGATTAGCAATGGCACGTACGAGATTTTTTTTCCCATTAAATAGTTTTCTTTCTCAGGCTACATTTTCACATATTAAAATATTTAAAGAATACATTTGAAACAATCCATTTCCTATTGGCAGTAATGGTGTGCTGTAAAAATGGCTTCAGAAACATGTTAATTTACTTTTTACCTGACAAATACACATCTTTCAACAAAGCATCTGAGGCTTTTACTCAGATTTTACTCATTCTTTACTCAGGCATTAAATGCAATGATGTCCAAGGAAAGACTGAACAAGTGTTAGTGCATTATTCATCTAGACGTGACAACACTGGTGGGCAAATTTGATTGTAAACGTATCTTTAAAAAAGCTTCCTCTTGGAGCTCTATTGTATAAAAAAACAAGTGACTTGTCCAGTCTTAGCTAAAACAACACTGCTTACCCTGTCTAAATGAAGAAATCTGTCTTATGTTGGCTATCATTTGGAATAATACACAGGTACAAAGAGTTCAGTTGAGAAAGAAAAATTAACAGGTGAACAGAAAAGCACTTTCACAGACAAAAGTGGTGTGTGTGGTTCTTTGTTTTCTGCTCCATCAGCAGCACTTACTCTAAAACAGAAAGAAATCTCTCTGCTCTGGGTTTTGGAGCTTGAGATATCATTAACCGTTGCAGGGAAAACACAACACCATGATTTCAGCTCTTAGGAAGCAATAATCACCTCTTTTGTCTGTAGCTCTCACAGTGTCCTACAAAGATAAACTAAGCAAAGTCCAATTTCTCAGCCTACACCCAGATACACCAAGAACATTTCTGCATGTCCATCTGCTCTCTCCATAAAGATCTGAGCCCCGAGGCTCTGGATCTCTTTGGATGTAGAGCTTTGGCTGAGTGCATTTTGATACTAAGACCTACACAAGACATTGAAGAACTCTTTCCTCATCTTCCTCAAACTTGGGATGCTTGAAAAGCAATGCTTGTTTGTGTGCACTGACTGTAGCTGAATGCCATATTCAGTTTTTCTAAGTACTGGAGGCATCTCAGTAGAACAATACATAAAAGCCTCATATTTCTCCCTTTCTCCAGTGCAAATGAAAAAGGATTTATCTACCCTGCTTTAAAACTGTAGCACAAGCAAGAGGGTCTACAATTTTAGCAGTTACTACAGCTAACTTCAACTTATATTTAAAGAGCAAAAAAGTGCATTTTCCATTACGAACCCTAAAACATAAAAAAAAAAAAAAGAGGGGGGGAGACTATGAAGGGTGCATGTTTTGTTAACAAATCAAGTTTGTAAGTGCAGAATCCACAGAGAGCTAATGATGAGCTTTTGGCAAGCTATTTATTTACATAGAACGCTGAACCAATCACTACATCATCAGCTTCTTATTGCCAACTTTTGTATATCTGCGTAGTTAAAGCACTCACCTGCTCTTTTACTTTCACCTTTCCATTAAAATAATAGCTGCATACTGCAATGTTTGCAAGAACAACAAGCTGTAAACTTCAGCCCTGATATACATTATACATAAATTGCATATGTATGGATTTGCATTTGTATAAAAACATTTCAATCATCTTTTCCTTGAAATGAACCTGTGAAATAGACATACATCTGTGCAAAGAGACAGCTAATAGGGAATATTCAATTTTACAAACAAAATTGGAAAATCTGCCACCCAAGAAGCTGGCAATGAACATCTTTGCTTTAGTTTGAACAAGCCTATTTTCCAGGCCAGATAAATATCTGCTATTCATTTGCAATTTTAAATAGGGTATTTACATATATACAGAAACACATAGATACCTACAAATATAGATATATATGTGTGTGTGTATACTCAGACACATACAAAAATGAATAACTAAATATATAAATTTTATAAATATATAAATTTTATAAATATATAAGCCATATATCGTATGAAAATCTATTATATCACATTTTATTAGTATATATACACATATCAAATGTTATGCTTTTCTCTTCACCTTACTATAAATATTGTTCTTTTTTTGGATAAATGGGATGCAATTTGTTTTCATTTTGGTTTTCCTTTACTAAATTTTTTTTGGTCATGAACAAAATAAAAAACAACTAAATAATCTTTTGTCACATTATTTTTGATCTGTTTTCTTCTAAACCAAATAAGGTGTAATGAAACCCTTTTTTTTTTTCCTGCTTCACTCATGGCAACAGAATTGTTTATTTCTATGAACTAAAGAGTATTTTACAATGGTCAACACAATGGCAGAATCATGCTGAAGTTTCCCATGAAAGTTATGAGGAACATCTGCAATAAATAATCAGTATTTGCACTGTAGTATCTCATTTGTAAGGAATAGCACCTCAGCAAATCCACAAGTGATGCAAGCAGAGAAATCTTGATAAAAATTTGATGCTTTGGATATGTCTGCACTACAAATAGATGTAGTACAGAAATATGAGATATTGAAATAAATTCAATCCAGGCCTGGAAGTAAAGCAGCCAACACACATGATCATCTACCTGTACTGATGCATCTAAAAGGTATCTGAAATGCCTTTTAAAAACTAACTTGGATTTCTCTGTGCTACAATTCATATTGATTACATCTTCTGCAGACACGTTCCATGGGACTTTACATGGCAACATCTTATCACATAAAGATATCACTGTTTATCCAAAGATGAAAGTAACAGATAAGACATAAGCCTTTCCTTTTTACTCCTCTTGTCCCCTGATAGCTGCTTTTTCTTAAAAAAACCAAAAAAAGTAAACCTTATAGTGATGATATATAACATTCTAGCATACTACTTTTAACAAACTAGTGATTATGTTTAGCGTCCTGGCCACAAGTGTTTTAATATGCTTCCTACAGAGATTTTTTTTTTTTTTTTTTTTAATTTTAGAAGCTTGAAAACAGAACAGGCATAAAGAAAAAAAAATAAGCCATTGACATTTTTCCCATTTTCCAAGAGATAATAATATTTCAAGCTTACATTCAAGGAACTGGGGTGTTTTTCGTCCATGTGTCACAGGTGCTGTTGTACGTTTGCCGAAGACTTGTGCATCAAAGCTGGCATAATCAAATGGTACTTTCCCAAACTTCTCCTGTTCTTTCACCAGGGTGGCTCTGGAGGAGGTTACTGGCTGTGAAGTTCTGTAATCATACTGAGATACCGCAGGCTGCTTTGCTAAATTTGTCCTGAAGAGTGACGGAAAAGAATGAATGAGAAAGACAATATCTTTAAATAACATTTTATTGAAAAACAGGATACAGTTGCAACTCAGTATCAGAAAGTGTGCTGTTATCACATGTAAAACTTACCAGTAGGTGTATACGAGAAATAGATAACATAAATATGGTGGCTGACTTAGTAGCCAAAGAGTACTTTGACTTCACACTAGTTCAAAGCTGAGGACATTGAAAAAGTCTAGTATTCTCTAGTAACAGCGTGGGCTATTTGCAAGAAAGATATTGATTTACCTCTAGATTACCGCCGTAGCATGGTGTTTCCTCTATTTCTAAAAGTTTTCTGGATTTTTGCTTGTCAAAGGATTTGTAGTTTTATGGATCACTATTGTTCTCACCTTACTATGAATGAGTGGTATAAATACAATATAAGATGATCCAAAATAATTGCCTCTGTTATTTGGGAAGAATGAATGACTTATGATGTGTTATTCCATTTAGTTATTGTTCAGTAACTACTTGTCTTTAGTAATTTCCTAAGGACTTTTCATACGTAGAGTTAAGGCACGTGCAGTTGGAAGACACATGGACGTAATATTCTGTAATGGCTCTGAAGGAACCATTAGAGCTGATCGTGTCAATAATCCACAAACTAAAGCGTCCCCAAATAGACCTGAATATAATAGGTTGTAATGGCCATGGTGCCAATGATGTGCAAATTATGCATGTCTGTAGGGTCCATATATATCTCAAACAAAATACAAATGCAAATAAAAAATGTTTCCCCTTTTTGATGCCTTTATATAAATGAGAAATTAAACTAATTAAACCAATAAAATAAAGAAATATGAATTTTTCAGTGATGGGGAAACAGAATGAGTGGAGTTCTCAACCCTTTCAGATAATATAGTACTTGATCACTGGAAGATTCCTCTGAAATGAATCATAATATAAATGAGGACTGAACTGCTAAAAGTGCAATGAGGTTAAAGAGATCTTGAATCAAGCTTCAGTGGCCAAAATATTGTAACAAAAGAGCAGTTTTTTTAAATGGTTTAAAGCATTTCAGCAAGATCGGAGATATGGTTTACAGGAGAAAGACATTTGAGAACCATTGATTAAACAATTTGTGCTAAAGTAAGATTTAGTAGAATATATTTGATTGCTTTTCAAAAAACGAGTCTGTTGTCTTTAGCACCAGCCACATGCACAAGAACCAGCAGAAAGCTGCTTGTTCATTTTGTAATACACTCAAGTTATTTAGCTTTGCAGGGGTTTGTCTTGGAAAACTGAGTTATCCCTGTAGCTAAAATCTGAAATAAGGGAAAGACCTGAGGACTGATCAATATAGCTAGTGCAGAAATGCTTTGGAAAGACCAGTTTGTGAGGGCTCCTACCTGTGAGTCTGATCATGGCACTGCCCAGCTTTTGGAGACTCGAGCTGGTTCTTTTCCTGGGACATTGCCAACTTTTCAGCTGCAGCAATTGGACAACCAGAAAGGCTGTTTAAAAACAAGGTGACAAAAATAAATGAAAAGGAACAAGAAGAAAAAAAAAGAAAAAAAAAAACCCACATTTAAATGAAATCATAAGCAAGGTAAATGTGTGCTCCGGAACCCAGAGACTTTGAACTTCCCTGGGGCCTTGTGCATCTATGGGAGCTGCTGCTATTATAGCACAGATATGGCTGTTTTTCAATCTGTAATGCAAAACTGTGAAATCCATGTATTGGAGGTGATATATCTGGAAACTGAATCATGTAGGAGTTTTCCACAGTTCTGCTTTGATGTTTTGTGGCTGGCAAGACACTAGTAAATTTTTTGACAAATGACATTTATTTTGTCAGCTAAACCATGCATATAAGCCTTGTACTGATTAAAAGGAATGTGGGGAAAAAACAGGGCTATGTGAAAGACTGCTACCAAAGAATATATTTTGTGATTTCGAGTTGTTTGTTTGTTTGTTTTTCCTGTTTGCTTTATTAATTTAGAAGATGTTTTCTTGTCGTATTCATTGCTCACTTACGTTACAGCCGATGTGCTACAAAGATGACTGGGAACTTTAAACAGGAAACACACTGAAAAAATATTTACTGGTTCTTTATATATTCTCGTAGATGAGCTTGTGATCTCTCTGGTAAAGACTACAGAGAGTAAACCAGTATGATAACCCTTGATTTTGCTGTCCTCATACAATAACCAATCAACCAATCGATCACCAAAAAAAAAAACAACACATCCCACAAAAAAATCCATTCAGCAAAAAAAAGTCAGTTTTGAAAATTTTCTGTCCCGAGTTTGATTGTAAGATCGACATTATGTTTTTCCAGAAGAACCATGACAGAATATTTTGGCTTGCTGGCTTCCAGTAGGAAGCAGTCCTGACAAGAGCCGTGCCGGCAGCAGTGGCTTGCTGGAGACGGAGCGCGCCGGCTCTCTGCCCCACCTGCAGCCCAGCTGCGATTCCCCAGCTGCCTGTCTGGAAGGCTTTTCTCGATTTTACTTTCTCCCTGCAGGCAGTGAGTTAAACAGACAGGAGTGTTCCAAGCAGGGAGATGGCATTCCTGAGGGTAATAAACTGAGTTGGTTTTTACTAGGATTCTAAGGTGTTCCACTTAAAATTTCCTGGTTTGCTAAAAGGGAATGCGCTTTGATGGGAAGTTTCTGCCAAAGACTACCACATATGGGGTGCAAAATGAAGAGGCTTTGGTTTCCACTAGGCTTTCTAGCTGTAGCAATAATAATATATTTGTTCATTCCTACCCCTTTTACATGATAGTGTTTCAATGTGAAGACTGTAATGAAATTGTTCTTTGAAATTGTTGTTTGAAATTGAAAAATACTAGTGGAATTTACGATCCTCAGTGTTGCAGCCATTTTTTATATAACGAAAGTAAACACAATTATTTGGTTATAAATAATACAGGCTACCCTTGCATTTCATAGGAATTCTGCAGCATAGTACATAACATCTAATTCCAAGATGTGCCCATCAATATACTCCCAAGTACATGTTAGATTTTAAGCGGACCGGAACTTTTCCAGCCTACCTTCTGTGTGTGTTGCGATTGCTGTTGACATGTCCTCTTCCAGTGCATCCTGGGGTTGGGCACTTTAAAACATTTTCATGCATGGCAAGAACTAAACAGGAATGGGAAAAAAAAAAAAGTGATAACAGCATGCATCAACTAAAAATACATATATTAAAAAAATAT